>JAPDSC010021710.1:0-18653 GCA_026290005.1 Latrodectus geometricus | reverse complement strand
GCATTCAAAAAAGCTTCATTATCATTCACGGTAAAATTCATAGGTTTGTTGATGGATAATAGATCTTTAATTAATTTTTCCTCGCTCAATAAATTTTCGATGAATATTTCAGCCGCATTTTCTCCATGATAAACTACTGGAGACTTGACACACTTCCCTTCATTATCTATGATAACATATGAAAATCCACATGGGATGTGTTGAGCATTTAATTCACTGTGAGTTCCTAAATTAGATTCCTTTTTAACTAAAATACTTTCGAAATCTGCATAAACAACGAAAGGGATTTTATGCATTATGTGCACGGAATTAAATTTTAATATCCGATCATTTTCAGGTGGCATTTTAACTTTTTGAATTTTATAGTTTTTACAATACTCTACATGATCGTTTAATAAAGTAGTTGTTGTGAATCTATGCAGGCAAAAATTGCAGTAAAAGAATTGTCCATTGTGATAAGTCAAATATGCTAACAATCTACTCATACTTTTAATGAGACAGAAATGCGAGGTTTCTCCTTTAGATATAAGCAAAAGATTAATATGATGGACTCCGGTTCTGTTAGTGGAAATATGTAGAGGGAAAATATCTCCCTTTTCATGGCCAAAAACATTAATTGATAAATTATTCATCTGTTCAAATTTTGATACCTGATTCAATTTCATGGGAAAAGTTATACCTCTCACGTTAATTTCATTTATATAATTTACATATTTACAAGTTCTATTCGCATGCTTATTATCATTACACGGATGAAGACTAGCCAAAACAGACCAAAGAAAACATTTCTCATCAGCAGTATTTTTTATATTTAACACTGCTCGTCTTTTAAGAATTTCCTGTGGGAGAGGGATATAAGATGAACCGCTTAAGGGAATATATTTAGCAACATTAATTTCCAAAAAATTAATCTCATCTAAAACCCATCCGCTACCTCTATCTATAAACTCATCAAATGATGAGATAATTTTTGAGAAAGCATTTTTAATTGATTCATTTAAAGTATCTGAATTAACAGTAGTATAATTACAACTTCTAAAGTATGAAGTGGCAAGTTCGGGTTCACCATCTTGTCCCAGTCGAGAAAATAAAGCATTGATGCACAGGTACCATTTAATGGGACTTTTAGAAATACTATCAGTTAAAACATTTGTGATTTCTAGTTTTACGTCTTCAAGGAAAAGTAATAAATCTTTACTCTTACTGCTATGCACTTTTACTATTTGAAATCCATCTAATGACTGTCTCACTTCAGATTTCTTCTCCTGTATACCACCTTTCTGATTAGAACTTCTGTAAATAAAATAGAGAAAAGATATAAGAAATATGATACACAATTTGTAAAATTATTTGCGAGATACCCCCCCCCAAAAAAAAACACTGCTACTCTCATTAGATTGCTTTCTGTCTAATTATATGTTGATATACTTTACTATATCTTGCTTGCAAAAGACAGTACACTTTTTTTAAGATTAATTTTTTGATTTTTTTACAATTTATACATACAATTAGTTACTTAAAATTATATTTTGTTTTTTACATACATAATGATATTATTCATGTATATTTAGTGCTATTTATAAATTTACATTTGAAACTAAGAAATTCATTTATTATTATTTTTTTTCCTGTATGTTTACTATTATAAATTTCAGATTATAGGAATATCAGATTACAGGAAATCTTTATCTCAATAGTTTAAAGTTCTCATTTTGAGAGTATAAACACATAAAATATAGATAGGAGTAAAAAATCATAACGCAGATAAACTACATTTCTCTTCCATGTTAATTTACATTAAAATTAAAAAAATATAACTGTAAATTATTATGCTAACAGAATGAATATGAATTAACACAATTAAAGTGGGAACACAGGAGAGTTTATTTATTATATTTCTAGAGTTTATGTTACTATTTTTATAAGTCATGAATATACATATATATATTTATTTATTTACTTATATATTAGGAATACAATGTAATGAAATATTTAATCTGATGAAAATAGTAACATACTCTTATAAAATTAATAATTCAATTTGATTATTTTTTCCCCTTTTAAAAAATAATAAAGAGTATATGATACAACGAAATGAGTATTTTCAGTTATTGAATAAATAGATTAACGAAATCATTACATTCTTACAAAACAAAAAGACATAAAAAATACTATATTACATGATTTAAAAGAAAAAAATATTTATATTTGTATATATTTATATTTGTTTACTTACTTACGAAAAGTCTCCGCTGGTTCCTGGGATACTGTTGTCGTTTTCCTGAAGGGAGTATCTCCTCTTCATCACTGGTCCACTCACCAAATTCCATGTTTTGGATATCAGCTAATTCATCGGCAGCATATGACTCATTTTCACTTGATAGCTTACGTTTCTTGCCACGAGTACTGGAAGAAACTGGTGATGATTGTTGATTAAGAGCAATTAATAGCTCCTGAAATAAAATACATAACGTTAATTTCATAAGTTGGTATAATAGTAATAGATTTAAACACTCAGAAACTATATATTCATTGAAAGAAATCATGGTATCATATCACTTTTTAGATCAATCAATTACAAGCAGAATATTTTTTTAAATTCAAATTCTTTTGATTTTTTTAGTGTTTCATGAATTATTACATATTATCAAAATTAATCATAATTATTAAAATTAATTATTTATATTACCAAAAGTAATCATAAGAAATTAATAAAAAAATTTGTAATATAACTACAATTTCAGCACTTAAACTTTACTTAATTATTTAAAAAATATTGTAAATAAGTGAGAAAATGGACTACTTACTTCAGGAATATTTCTTATAACTTCGTCAGCCTCTTCGTCGGACATGGAAAAATCCATAGTTGTTTGTTGTTGGATCTTAGAGAACTGACATCGATCTCAACTCGTGCAGCCTATTTATACTATCAATATGAAACTAAATGGAAAATGTGAGATAAGTAAATGTATTTCTAAAATTTTAACGCACTCACGTGATAAGCAAAAGGGGAGCTAATCAGTTTGTTGCAGTTATTTGCGAATATCTAAATCTATCCATTAGTTGTTTTGCTGTGGAAAACAAAAATAGACAGGAATCGCTTGAAAATATTTTTACATCTCGACTTTATTTATTTATTTTTTTTTTTTATCAAATGCTTTGAAATAATTTGGAAGGTAGCTTGCAAACACAATCTAAGGAAATGCTTAGACTCCTGCAATCCTTTCTTATCAATTGTTTACCACGTTTTATTTACTACTTCCTCTGAGAATTCAGTCTGCAATGCAGTTTCGTTCATTATTTGAAATGCTGATACTATACTTATTTTTCTTTGACCATTATATTTTAAATCGAATGTATCATTGCAAATAGTGAAAGACATGTTTTCTGATATTATTATTCCATCACCTGAACATATATCTTCGATATCGTGTTTGTTTAAAATATTTATAGTGAAAAGTATGACATTTATCAAAACGAAGAAACATAAAGGAATGACTCGACTGTCTAACGCCATAATGAATTCTGTTCGACAACTGCACTGTTGTATTCATTTATAGGATTTTTTTTCTTTATCAATTTTAATGACGAGTTATTTTTACGCATTAAAAACCATGTGATTATTTATAATATTACTCGAGTATAACCCCTCCGCCGCCACCCCGAGAGCCCGCCGTCGCGAGAGCGTGTTTTGAAGCGTCATGTATACGTTGGATAAGTGTGTAAATTCGTGTGTGCGTGTGAAGTGTAGAAATAGGAAAAAAAAATAAAGAAAGAAACGTATTGTTAAGATACACAAATATTTTTTATTGCAAAACATTTTCTTTAATTACACATGTAACCACTGACATGGCTTACTTTTAATTTTTTTTACTTTAGGTACAAGGGAATAACCTTTTTGTAAAACATAAGATTTATTCTTTATAAATGATTGTGGTAAATTAATGTCTCTAAGTATTTCACGAAATATTTTTTCACCTACAATAGAAGTATCTCTCTTCCTTTTTCTCATCATGTTGTTGATTAAATCTACAACGTTTGAATTTTCCACTATTTCTCCTTTGTGTACGAGTTCTCCTCGGGGTGTCCAGGATACAATATCACTATTTTTTTTCAAGAATTCTAAAACGTTCTTTGTTACCGACGTGAACTGCTTAGGAATTGTTGATAACATTAAATTTTCTACGTAATTCTCTTCTTCATTTTTCTCAGGTTTAATATCAGGTATTTCATCTGACGAGGGATCTGGTGGGTTTTTAATGGGAGGGTTTAATAAATCTATCTTTATTCGCTTTAACAGAACTTGATTATACAATTTTATTTTAGTATCATCGTCCATTCGAGAAAGTAAAATTTGCTTCATCTCACGATCCAGCTCACTCAGTTTCTCATCAGGGAGAATATGTCTTGAAAGAACATGCTCGGGTACTAAAATCATCTTTTTAGCATATTCCATGTTTATTCTCGAATTATTTATTCAGCAACGTTGTCAAAATACTGAGAGCAGCAGGTAAAATTGTATACAGAAATCCACCCTTTTGTGTGATAAGTGCACGCTTCTTTTCTAATGACAATTTTTTGTCGGAGAGTTTTCTAAGGGTATGTTTATGAGGAGCTAACTTCTTCTTTTGACTTGAAGTAATTGGTATATTTCCTTTTAAAGTGTTTAAACAACATTCAGAAATGCATTTTATCGTTGTTTTGGGGAGTTTTCTCAGTAAGAATTTCAGTGATTTTTTTGGGCAAACTAATATTAGTCCAAGTCTTTGCACATCCTCCTTTGAAGCAGGCATTTTATCAAATGGTAATGCGGGAATCAAAATGGTTAATTTATTTTAATTGATACACGCAAGTTTCTTCGCCTGGTAATATTTTTGTCCGTAAACGTAAATTCTCATCTGTTTCTGGCCTTAAATCAATCATTAAGTATGTATAAGGTTTTTTCGTTGCATCTTCGAAAACTTCAAGAAAAAATTTTAAGTTTCTGGGGTATAACTGTCTTCCCAAATAAGATATTTGACTTACATCTCGTCTAGATTTGAAAAGAAACAAATAGTGAGAGTTTAATGATATTTCTCTAAATTCTTTCCCTTTGTGGAATAAATTTTGACTCACCATGATAATGGATATGTTCATATGGTGTGACCCTCGAGTATATAAATTTGTGATACGTTTGTTATTCCCACATTCAGTCATTAAATCATCAAAAATAAATAAAGTATTTTTACCTATATAAGAGTTAAAATTTTCTGGTATCCCTTCCACGAAAGTTACATTTGGAATATCGTCATATAAATCTTGATATATTCCGTAAAACCAAACGATTGTGTCAATTTTTGGATAGACTAATTCAGTATGAGACTTTAAAAATTCTTTCAAAAACCAAGATTTACCAGAAGAAGTTGGCCCACAAATTTGGGCTGTGAAGGGACTGTGTAGTTTCAATGATTCCATGACGATAAATGAATGAAAGAAACAGACATAACATTTATTTATAGGTTTAGCTTTATTGTGATATAAAAAAAGGTACATATTCATTCAACAATTTTTTTTTAACGAAATCATACACTCGTTTATCATTTTGCATAGATTTCAATTGGAATGTATTAACAATAGATTTCATTGAGTGATTTCTACATCGGAAATACAAATAGTAGATACAATATTGTCCACATACAGCGGTCGAATCACTTTGAAGAGGAACATCGTTGTGAGCAATAAATTCATAGCGTTTACAATAATTGTAAATATAATGGTTGAAAAATTGTGGTGAGTGTCCATAGGAATCAAAAAATTCAACCGAATTTGGTGAATTTACATAAAAAGCTAGCCAATGAGTTCCAGGTTTTTTGTGAGTGTCAGTATTAACGATGAATGCTGAAGGAAAACTATTAATTTTTTTAGGGATTTTATCACTTGGGAAAACGTTAGTAAAAATTTTTTGAGTCAAAAAATCTTTCTTTAATACGCTTTCAATTTGTAAGGCATTCATACTGAAAAATCGCACAAAACACTTCTAGATTTTGTTATTTCAATCACATTTTGGAATTCAGCATAAACAAGCACTGAAACTGTTTTTGGTAGCGGTTTGGAGAATTTGAGCTCTATTCTTAAATTCCCTTGTCGGATTAAGTTAAGATGTCCACCATCACACAAATCTGGAGTTAAATCGAAAGCGTACAATGTATATCCTTGAGAAAATTCTTCTCTATTTATATAAATTCCTTTATTACTTGCTAATTTTTCACTACCTAATAGTAGACTATTATAAGAGCGAATGTAATGTCCGTCTTCGTAATTGGGGGTCAAAGGCTTGTGGCAGACAGGGTTACCATCTACATACACACCAATGAAATTCACATTATTATGCTTAAAATTTAAAGGATTAGTGGTATAAGTTCCATTGAAAGAATCATTATCAACGCAAGTTAAAATTAATCGTTTCGGTAGCTGACCCAAGAAAACATTGTCCTGTGAGAAAGAGAATGATCCACTAGGAATAGAGTACATTTTACATAATACTCTATCCACGGGATATTTGGCTGATGTTTTCTCTAGAGCCTTCGCATGACCTATCAAAACGCCCGGGCTCACTTTCACTTTACGTACAAACAGAGATGCGTGTTCAATTATTATTTGATAATTCCCTTTTTCTGGGGATATGAGACAGAATTCAGGTTTATTCCTCACGAGCTTTAACTTCAGATCAACCATATTTAATAATAATCGATCTTGATAAAAAATATCGCAATGTAAATTTCCAATCATATCTAACACTTTTCCTTTCTCAATCATCGTGGAACGTTTTTTTAATCCGATGTTTTCTTTAGTGGGGTCATTTTCATCAAGATGACCTGCTGTATCTTTGTAAAAACATTCAGAAGTTAAAAAGCTTTTCTTATAGTCAGATCCGTAATTTAATAAAGTTTCGATGTAAGATCTGTATGCGTAAGTATTACTGGAAGAAGTTATAGTGCGATCATTTAACATTATGTCGATTTGAGAGAAAAGAGAGTGAAAAAATAAATTACACGTAGAAACTTTCGTATTTTCCGGCAATGGTGCATCATCTTTTAAAACTTTAACTTTCACATGCAGTTGTGTTGCACTTAAATCAATGTATTCCTCCGAAGCACCAGATATATTAAATTCGATTGGTAGACCATCGCGTATACTTGATATGGGGTAGTACTCAGACCATTGTCCCTTTTCTACAGCTGTTTGCGTTGGAGGCATGAGAAATAAATCGAGTTCAGATTTAACTGATGGTAGAGAATCATTTCGTATCAATGACATGTTAGCTAAAAATATCAGGTGCGCACACTTTGCGATACTTTTTAGAAATAATGGATTTTCCGCTTTTACGTTTCCTTTTATGTCCTCCTACCATGGTTTTCACTTTATCTGCAGCTTTATTAGTGAGTATTTTAGTTGCCTCTTTCATACGCTGCTTCGAAGCGAGTTTCAAGTCCTTCCCTTGAATATAATCGTTCGCTATATCAACTCCCGATTTAATAGCTTGTTGCCCTAGTGCTTTAGCCCCAGACTTAAATAAAGGAAGGACCATTCGGAACATACTTTTAAAAATACCTCCTAAACCACTTCCTCTTTGGAGAGAAACCCCTTTATAATAGGGCAACCCATTTCCAGCTTGATTTGAATAATAATCTTCGAAAGATTTTGCGCAGTAGTGATAGTTTTGATACATCGCGTGAGCCATTTATTTCACCTCACAAAGTTTTTAAGCAAAAATGTAACTTCACTATCAACTTCCCTCGTTCAAATGACACGTATCGACCTGAGTGTGTTCTTATAACTATTTCGATGGTCTCTATATTTTTTCTCGAGAGAGGTAAATAGTGTGGTCTTTCAAATTGAGAATGAACTATATCCCCATCTTTCCCTTTCACAGGTAAAATTCGTAAAAGTGGAGCTACTATCCCTCCAATCATTTCAGGATGAATAATGTCAGTATAAATATACAACAGACGTAGATCTACATTAGGATCCGCAACAAAAGGACTTTCAATGGACAGTGTTCCTGGGGAAACAACGTTTTCACCCAATGTCTCGTGATGAGTAAAACCTAGACTTTCAGCTAATCCTTTCGATAGACGGAGTGTAGCACCGTTTGTTAGTTGTAACTTCACTTTCTTCGAGAATTTGTTGTATCCCAATTTAATCTTTATATTTTTCTGAAATTGATCGATAATTTCATTCACTGATTCATAGAAACCACTTGGAATGGTATTTATTTTTTTTACACCGTTCCCTAAATCATACTCGTATGAATTTCCACCCTCAGTTATGTTATTCCACATTCTAGGATAAATTATTTCCACTAAACCTACTTCCCAATCCCCCAAGAGTTCAAGACGTTTCGGAAGTTTCGTTGTGAAATGAGACATTGTATTACCAGGAAAAATATTCATAGAGGAATCACTCGGTAATGTGATGTAGAAACTCATCGTGATGAATGATGAATTAATCACTCATCTTTCCCTTTTATAATGCAAATAAATCATTGGAAGGAAGCCAAGCGTTAAATTTGTTAGGATAACCTTTGAATTTAACTAAATATTTCAGCTTATTCTTATGAAATCGCTTTTTTAAGATTTTTTCAACTGGGAATGTTTCAGGGAGAATAACTCTCTGCATTTCCTGAGCATAAAATGTTCCTTCAATTTGTTCATTCATTAAATCTTTAATCTTATATACTGGCGGAATTCTAGGGATGCAGTGTGTAACGACAAATATTTCTTCAGACCAATTATTTTCATATCCTTTTTCGAAAATCATTTTAGATTTAGCGATACGTACAGTTTCCCCTATTTTAAATTTACATTCTGTTTTCTTTTGGGAAGATAAATTTTCATACAAATTATCGAAAACTTGCTTTTCATTTTCCTTAGTTACTTTAATTGGTTCCATTTTGATACTCCTGTGATATGTGCTATTATAACTTTTCATTACATTTTCCAACACATCGATGAACCTAAAAGTGTGTTTAGCAGTAAAATACTTCCAAAGTTTAGTTTTTAAAGTGCGATTAAATCTTTCAACTACTGAACTTTTTGTCTAATTGAATGTCGTGAAAAAATGTACACCCTCTTCTTTTAAATAAGACTGAAATTTTTTATTAAGAAACTCCTTTCCCTGGTCGGTTTGCAGTTTTAACGGTTTTTTCTCATTAAATATCCGTTTAAATGCAGATATAATAGTTGCACCATCTTTCCGTTTTAATGGAAACGCCCAACCATATTTTGAAAAGATATCTATGCACGTTAAAATGTATCTATACCCGTCGTTAAAATGCATTATTCCTTTTAAATCAACAATATCTGCTTGGAATTGAATATTCATCCCACTCACCATTACTCGATTTCTTGGAAAATTATTTCTTAAACTTTTATGAAGGGTATAAGAATTTTGAGATGATAACCATTTTCTTATTTCTTGTCGGGGAACTTTACCTCCCATCGATCGGAATAAAGTTTCAACCCCAGAAAAGCTCCCAGGTAAAGAGGGATCATCATACAAATCATTCAATTCCATTAAAGCAGACTGAAAATAAATATAATGTTAACTTCTAAATGTATGCAACAAAAATGAGAACAAATTTGAAATGTAACAATATTTATTTAAAAACATGATACTTGAAAGGTACATTTCTAAACAATATTGAATTATAAATAAAATTAGAACAATCTCAATGGTTCAGGGTCAGAGGCGACATACATTTTTTTAGCATTGGATATTAGTAGATGTACATCTAATTTACTAAAAAAATTAGTGTTTACATAATTTAATATATTAAAATTAAGTTCAATAAAATTCCTTGCCAATTGCTCCAAATCGATGCTTAACATCACTATATTTTCACATGCATACAGTTTTTCCCCATAATTGGAAGTAAGACACTCGTGTCCTAACTGATTTTCGTAATTTTGCGTGCATCCAAAGCATTCAAACATTGAATTCACATTCAACTCAATGTTCGTTTTTATGAGTTCAGTCAATGATTTGGATAAGGCATCGTACACGTCCGTCATTTCGATATCAGATGGAGTCGTAGGGAGAGGATTGTTCTTTACTTTCTCCAACACAATCTGAGGAAACACATGTTTATATGACAAGGAAATGATACTCGAAGTAATTTTCCTTTGAAGAGTTTTATTACAAGTAAGCTCTACAAACTCTTGCTCTGAAAGCATACACAGCGTGGGTGTGAACTGACGAGAGAAATCCTTTTTTGTAAAATATTTTTGAAAGGTTACATACACTCCAGTATCCAGAAGAACTTTCGATATTAACAATGAATCGTCTAAGATGGTAATATTTCCTCCCATTACAGACTCTTTGAAGGTCTCAGGCTTTTTGATGAGAGATAGCCAATGTGTTGGAGTAATGGTTACACCTTTCCTGGTTGCATACAGGATACCGTTCTCATTTCGAAGATATTGCCGCAGGTGGATGAGTAAAGAATTAGCGAAGTAAGTCACTACCACATAATTTGAATCTCCCAGATGAAAATGATGTTCGGGTAGTAAATTTTCCACGGTGGCAGGTAATGTTGGTGCTTGGCATACTGATCCAGAACTTTCCTCCATTGTACCAAAGAACGTTTCATTGTAAATTGCTCAGAATAATTTCACTGAACTTCTCAATAGAAAATTTTACACAAATAATGTCCACTTCAGAAACTGTGCAGCTTATGAAGGATTCACTAGCCAATCAGAGTATGGAACGTGAAGCAAAAATAAGTTATCCCTATCTTAAAGTCAGTAACGAAAAACAAAATTCTTGGACACTTGCAATATTTTGCGAAATTTACTTTCTTATCATTACTCCTAAAACCTTTCTTAACTACAAAAATTTAATCTCAGAACGAAAACATTTTTACTACTATCGCAAAGTCCGCTAATGAATTACCATTATGTTTTACTTAAAATTTTTAAACTCATGATTGAACAACTATCTTATCTCGGAAATTGTTCAAAATGCTAAAATTTACTACCAAGTAATAAGATCTTTATAAAAATAAACAAATGTATAAAATACTTTCTCAAAAATTATTCATTTTGAAATTAATTAAGTAAGTAATTTTAATTAAGTTAATGATTTATTAATATTCTAATATTTGAGGAACATTTGATTAGTGGTATGAATATTAAATGTAATCTTCCTCGTAAAATTTATGATTCAACTCAAAAGTGGGGTTGAACTCTCATTGGAAATTGGGGGTTGAACTCTCATCAAAAAGTGGGGTTGAACTCTCATCGAAAAGTGGGGCTGAACTCTCATTTTTCCACTACTTGATTTCCTATCACTCTCTAACATCAAAATGCAAAAAGAAAAGGATGAATATTATGTTTTAAGTTATTGTTTAAAAACATTATGCGTTTTACCAGTTTTATCATGGTTATTAATCCCTTAGAGAAATTCATTATCAACAGAATAATTTCACATGTAAATTTGCTCTTTTATTTCTTTTTTATTTCATGTATTGTAATTAACAAATTTTATATGTTTTCAAAAAAAACTTACTGACTATATTATATTAAAATTTTATAGCTGAATGTAAAAAATAGAAAACTTTCATAATTGACAATAATTCTAATTATTTTTTGAGTACTTCATTGAATTAATACCAGCAAATTTTGTTTTATTAGCATTGTATAATAAGATAACCAGCATTTAGTGGGAAGTTATTGAATTCATTACTTCACACTGAAATAGAGAGGCGGAATATTGTAAGAAATATTTTGATGTATTATTTAAACTTCTCAGTAAATAAAAATTGATAATCCTATAATATATACGTCTTTATAATATCGCTTAAAATCATAATAAAACCGTAAAAATTTACAACCAAATAAATATTGCATTTCATACAAATAATTTCCCATGATATAATTCTTCGTCATCCTTTTAAATATATAAAAAAATATATTTACCATGTAAAAATGCTTACCATTGAAAAAGAAATGGAAATAGTTTGATGAAAATTTAAAAACTATTTTTGAAATATTATATTATAATAGTTTGGCTGATGACTTTTAATGTTTTACTGCCCGGACTCATCAATATCCATCGCATTCTAAATTTTATGCAAATGGGATTTAAGGCCCTCACAACTTGCTCATGAATAATAAAGATTAAGAATCTGTATATGTTGCACTCTAGTATTTGTACAAGTTGCCATAATAAGAAAATCTATATACGTGTTGTACTCCAGTATCACATAAAGGATCATGGAGAAAAATTCTTTTCTTTAGCATGGAGGTTAGAGAGGAGAGTATGACGTAAACGTTTTCTTCATCATTTAATCTTAAATTTAATGATGATTTTAAAAAGTACTTTGGTACAAATTTTTTTCTTTTGATTCTCTTTGATGTTTAAAAAGAAATGGATAGTCTTTCGTAAAAAATGGTTATATTATATTATTCACAAGATCCAATATTTATCATTGTATCAACAGGGTATGTAGAGTATAAACTATTCATTTTTTCCATCAAACATGAATTTACATTCACAAAGTTCTATTTAAAGATGACATGCCATCAATATGGCAAAGGAAAATGAAATCATTAATTTAAATTCAAATTAATTTCAATCGTCATTTAACTTTTATAGCTAAATAATAGCAGCACAATTTTATTCAAATGAATTCTGTCTGGACTTTCTATGAACAAGTGGTAGAACAACGCACTTACGATGACATTTGCCTAGGCTTCTTAATAAACATTCTTGAACAGTATGATCGATGTACGCAGCTTCCCTGCTTTCCACATGAACATCTGTCAAAGTGGGTGGTAAGAAACTTTCCAATCTCCCTTGAGGTTTACAAAATCAGTGAAAGTTTTCTATTAATAAAAGCTTCTTTTGAATATGATATACGAAATACATCATCAACGAATATTTACATTTTCCGATTGCTAGGTTATTTCTTTGGACTATATGCCTATTTATTTTCATAAAATCTATTTTATATTGTTTTTCCCTGATTTATAAATGAATTCATTTGAATTTTGGGAAAGCTTTCTTAAAAAAAAATTAACCTAGAACTTTTCTTCTTAAGATGAATTAGTTTGTTTTAAATAATTAGATAGTATTTACTATTGTGAAGCCTATTACTCAAATAAATGCATTTTGAATTAAGTATCTAAAAATAATAATAATAACAAGAGAACAGAAAAATGCATATTTCTGTATTTATTTTCAAAATTAATTATTTTAAGCAAAAGTAAATAAGCTAAATATTCGAATTATTTTTACGTTATATATATTCTTATTTTTATATTCTTATTTTCTTAATATTTTCTTATTATATACTCATTTTCTTGCAGTTATTTTTAAAGATGTCACTGCAATATATAAATATTGTGCTTATAAAAATAGTACATAGTTAAGATAATCCACATATATATAGTATTAGGGTAAGACAAATCACTTTAAATTTGATTTAATATTAATATAAGTGTTGAATTCATCGTTTTGAAAGAAAGAATCTTAAAAATGAACATTTGTTATAAAGGAACATTGTTATTTGTTTTTAACAAATGTTATTTGTTAAAAATGAACATATGTGTTTAAAAATTTAAATACTTAAATATGATGAAATTTTTAAAATAAATATTAAAGAAAAGTCCACCATTATCAAAAAAATTATTAAAAATATCTATAAATTTAAATATATTTCACAAAATGAAGTTATAAAACTAATAAGATGTGCTTCTCATTGTATTTTTGTATAACATATTTATAAGATAGATTAAAAATTTCCTATTGCATCACAATTTGTATTTTAACATTATTAAAAACTTTGTTCATGTGCATACACAAATTTTGAACCAAATGTATAGAATCAAAAAATAAAAAAATAAAATAGGAAATATTGAAGTTTTAAGTACATGCATTGATTAATATAGAAAGATTCAGAAGGTAGACTTGAGCATTAAGTTTTTAATCGCCTCTCTCCTAAGAATTCATTTTAACTTCACTGATCTTATAAGGTAGTCGAAGCACGTTCATTATGCTTAATCTATTACACATTTACCATCATTATTGAGAACAAAAAGGCATAGTTCATGCAAATTGCCTTAAATTATTTCCATCCGCTGCTCCAGAAAATATTGAAAATAATTAAGGGTGGGTCTAAGCGTATGCGTAAAAAAGAATAGTATAGATTTTTAGTTAAAAATAACAATATACTGAAATTCTTGGAAATTGATCTGAAAAAGAAGTGAGACAGGAATATTTAAAATGTAAAAATGAGAGAAACTGAGTTTAAGGATTAAGTAAACATTTATATTTTAATGCATTTATCTAATATCCAACATTTACTAAAAAGTACAAATACATGATATTTTATTTAAGAAATATTTAATATTTTTTTGTTTGGTGTGTGTGAATGTAGCATGATTCTACAGAAACACTCAGTTATCTTCTATCTTATTTTATTAATTTTATGCTATTTAAATATTTTTCAATGAATTTGGCATGGAAATATATTTCTGTATTTTTTTAAAGACTAAAATTTGTTCAAAAACTAATAACAATGTTTAAAATAAATATTCATTGTTTGATAAGTAATTTAAGAAGAATAAAATCAATAATATATGTTAAATTCCAATTCCTGCAGATAACGCGGCAAAAAATAAATGCTCTTAGAGCAACTTAGTCACTTTTAATCACTTTTAGTCCAAACTGTAGAAGACTCACTTCCGCATTGAGTCGTCACTCAATTACTTAGAAAATGGGTAATTTTATCTTCAACATGAGGTTCACATCAGAGCTCTGATGTGTGTACTGTCTGAAAGAGTTGCCAACGAAAAATGCCTAATTTAAAAATACTTGTTCTTTTGTTTATATTTTAGAGAAGAACTGCAATGAAACTTACAGACAATCAAACATTTTGCTGAAGATATGATTACACCGGTATTTATCGTATAGGAAACAGCATTGGCATTAGTCGACTGCAAAGATACCACGCAGTTCGAAGCTCTCTGATTTCGAGAAAGGCATAATTATCGGTTATCACAAATGTAGCCGATCCTTAAAAGACATATCTAGCGATCTGAAGTACCCAAAATCGACAGTAGCCTATGTGATTAAGAAGTGAAAGATGAGAAGTGATTGTCGGAATGTGTCCCGACTCTGTAGACCAACGAAACCGGGAGATAGAGATCGACGAGTGCTGTTCAGAGAAATTCGGAAGAACCGCACCCGGGTTCTGGGTCTGTCGTCAGCCTGGAGAACGTCTCCTGCTAGAAAGCATTGTACTAACAATCAAGTTAGGTGGAGGTGGAATTATGGTCTCGGGGTGTTTCTCCTGGTTTGGACTGCGACCCGTGGTCCCAATTCATGATAAGTTCAATGCCGTTGCCTACTGCACCATTTTGGATGACAATGTGCTTCCTATGTTGTGGCACTTTTACGAGTTGTACCCTTGTAACTTTCAGGATGACAATGTCAGTTGTCATGTTTCAAGGTTAACCAAAGCTGTGCCAATGGAGTTCATTGAATGGACTGGCCTGTCCAGACGTGAACCCTTACGAGAACCTCTGGGACGAGTTGTATCGCCAAATTAAGTGGTGCACAACCAGTCCAAAATCAGTGAAGAAACTTGTATGTCTATTCCAAGTCAATTGGAAGACAATACCACTAGCTGTGATACAAAGACTTATGGAAAGTATGTTCCAGAGGTTTCAAGCTATAATTGCCTTTCGAGGAGACTTTGTATTTTGAATAAAGTTAGTTTTTCTTTTCAATCACAGGTGTCCAAATATTTATCTGTATACAGTGCACATATATTTTACCGGAACTAAAAATTTACAGATTTTTGAGAAGCTGATGTAAAATATGTATACCAAGACCAAAGGAAATATTTAAAAATAGCTGCAACCTACAATTCTCATATCAATGACTGATATAACAATAAGACATTACTATAACATCAGTAACCCCGAAAAATGCCTAATTTAAATCTTGTATAACAAGTGCACGTGAAGATATATGCAGTTTTTAAGTTTAACACATTGCTCAAAAATATTTAAAATCTTTATGAAAACTACACAATCGGAAAAAGATTTTTATAGCTTAAATTAGTGATCCTGTATTATTATGTATATGGTTTTCTCTGTGGTCGTGTATTAGTAACGTGTATTAAAAGGATTTTATTATTATTTCTAAAATAGAGAATTCCAAGATTAATAAATTCGACATTTTGCACATAAAGTTTCTTTTACATAATTACAAGTAGTTTTGAATAAAAATTATTTTGCTATAAAATATTTATGTTACCACAAAATGTCACAAAAAAGATACTTCGGGAATCATAGGAATTTTTATGTCATCACTACAAAAATGTTTTAAAACTGATCTGAGAGAAACATTTAGTGTAAATGCACCATTTAACGTAAGATAATTAAATAAGTAATCAAGTAAATTTAATGTTGGCATTGATTGTTTTTTTCTAATGCATGGAATCTTGTTTCTTGTATTACGATATATATTATTTCTACATTATTACTAAATTATGATTGAAATATACGTATACATGTTAATACATGCTCATGCCAACAACATATTTCTTTGAGTTACTATAAAATTTATTGAATATTTAAATTTAATTCAATTTCATTAATATTCGTATTTGTATAAAATTTAGGACTTAAATGTTTTAAATTAATTTCTATTTGAAGTTGTTAATACAAATAAAGATTTATTTATCGTGAAAAGAAAGAAAGGAGATTTATTTAACGTGAAGTCAAAAAATGCAAAACAAATATGTTTTTACTTTATCTATTGAAAAAAAAATAAGATTAAAAATGAAACTAAATAATGCTTAGGAATTTGTCATCTTTTTAAGGAAGTAAGAAATATTTGAAGTGTGAAACACATAAATCTGAAAATGAAATTTGAAAATGAAAAGTTTAACTAAATAAGAAAAAAATGCGCTGCTATCTTCCGCTTCCCAAGCTTCTCCTTTGTTATCAAGTTTTAAAAGTCTCAAATAGAAACCGATTTCTCATTTCGAAATTTCTAGAAGTTGAAGACGGAAAGCTTTGGTTACATTTTAACGGAAAGATAAAAATATTTTGACAATTTTTTTAATATTTTTATTTAAAAAATTTTGTACACTCCAACGAAACTTGATGTGTCATATAAAAGTTTCATTTTAGATAATGCGTAAATAGATGAATAAAAATAAATAACGCAAGTTAAAATGATGTAATATCTTTGAAATAGAATGCGTTACTGAAAGTTTCCTTTATTCTTCATAAAAGAAGAATTTTTGAAAAACATTTTGTAAAATTAAATAAAATAGAAATAGTAAAAAACATGTAAAAAATGAATAAAACAAGTAAAAAATAATGATAAAATTCACAATAATCTGAAAAGTATTTTAAAATAATTCATGAACTATAGAATTATATTTAAACCATTGTAGGAATATATATATATATATATATATATATATATATATATATATATATATATATATATATATAAAGAAAATTTGTTATTTTTAAGTATCTAAAACATATAAGTAATAATTAAAATTTTTAATCAAACACTTAATCTATTAAGCGAAAATTGATTTAATTAGTGAATCTGAAAAGGAAATATCACATGTTATTTACAAAAATACTAGTAAATAATGAAAATTGTGATTAATACAATCGTTTAATATAATTTTCATAATTTATTACATTATTTGTACGAAGCGTTTGTTGTGATGACATCATTATAATAAAAAAAGTTCTTATGAATCATGTAAATCATGTGAATCGTAGAATATATCTTCAAAATTATTCATTTTTGCTGCAAAACTTTATGTAAAAAATTTTAATCTTTTTTTTTATACTAAACTAGACGAAATTTATGTATTGAAAAATGCAAGTTGAAAATTAAATTTCAAAGACAATAGAATGATATAGTTTTTAAATTTCACGATAGAGAGGATACTTTTTTTAATAATAAACACTTTTCACTAATTATAATGTCATTGTACAGAAAATCATTTTTTCTTTTTCATTTCAGTGTAAATAACCAAATGATAGCTCGTAAAACACGTTTATTTAAAAAAAATCTTTTACGAATGGGATGTAAATTATTAATACAATGTTGAAATAAATTAATTTACTTAATTATTTTGACTAAAAAATTTGAATGAAAGAGACGAATGCATGCGTTAATGAAAGAAAAACGCATAAATCATAAGTAAAAAAAGAGTCTTCAGGGAACTAGCTTTGAAACAAATGACTGTGGCTTGCTTGCAGGAAAATAAATACATGTGTATTAAATGTATTTATTTTCATGCAAGCAACTAAAAATATAACGTAATTAATATTTAACATATAGTGTTAAATATTTTAATTACGTTATATTTTTTATTGCAATAAATTCTTATGTTTTAATATAATTATACTGAAAAATAAGCTTTCTCACATATAGAAAATGTCTGCAAATTACTACAATGATGATAAAAGGGCAAAAAATATTTACATTTGAAAATATCCATTTTACTTTGTCAATAAACCATAATTATAAAAGAATAATTAAGATATTGCTGTAAATTGATGTATACATTAAACAAAGTATGAAAATACATTTATAAAAAATTAAGTGCAACTAATTTAAAAAAT
>JAPDSC010021704.1:12101-49859 GCA_026290005.1 Latrodectus geometricus | reverse complement strand
ATATATTGAAGTTACTTATTACGACTCGTGAGCTGTACAGAAGCTGTTTGTAGCACTTCCCAGAATAAGTTGAGGTCAAGTTACTACAAGCTTTCTTACGGTTATTGACGACATATGAAATTAATGATTGTCATGTTTAACATATTTTATTGGAATAAAATTTTTAAATTTCCTAATATACAAAGTGTATAGTTATAAATGAATCCCCTTCTTATGAAACGTAATTCTGTCTTCTTATTATTTTTATCAATTTATATCGTGACAATATTCTACAAACAACTTTATGAATGTTTCAAAATAATAGTTTCGTCTTTCTTTTAGTTCTCTACATTATAAATGGAGTTATCAGTTTATTGAACACAAAAATTAAATTTCTATGAAACTTGGCCCCTTATGTCGTTATTCTTAAACTTATTTGAAAGCTGTTTCTCTAGAAATTTTGGTAAACTTAGTCATTTGTAAAGGAAGATGTGTTTGTGAAATAACTCATTAAATATTTTGATGCAATTTTTGCAATTTAGTGGTGAAAATCCAAAACACTTTGAGATAATCTCCAGCAGTTCCTTTCTCCACCCCTCTTTGCTACACAAGAAAAAATGTATGAAATACAGCGAGAGTTTGTGGTGTGCGCTGTGCAGAGAGGATGGCTCGATGTCAACATTTTCCGTTTTGGCTGCCTAAGCCATAATTTATAGGATCGTTATGGTTTGGAGAAATCAGTTTCCTCATTTATAATTAAATAAGATGCCCAAATTATGAAACAATTATTTAGGCTTCTTAAGCCATTTTATATATAAGTATTTTTAGTATTGGAGACGTCAGTCTCAACATCAATGATTAGTTAATTGCTTGGGCTACTTAAGCCAGCTTTACATCCAAAATATGTGTGTGAGAGACACTAATCTCATACATCCATTTTTCAGCTTCTCCAGCCAGATTTGATTTCAAATACTTGTTTTGAAAAATAAAGATTTAGAAATATTTAGAAAAATAAATAAGAATCTGAAATTTTGTTTGTGATTATTCAAACCTACTCAAATTGATTGACAAACAGATTCCTATTTCGAAATAGAAGGATGAAGTTTAGTTGCGCTGTCTCATGCAGCATAGTATGCGTAAGAACTCTTTAATTTTTATGTGTATGCTCCCCATATAATTGATCTAACAAAACTGAATAATTTTAAATCATTTCTTGTGCGCATGAACAACTGAACAAATTTAATACTTAGTTAAGAATATTGTAATTTTGCTTCCATTTTAATGCATAATTAAATTTTGTTGATGGTTTTTTTGTTCATTCTTTCATATCCAAAGAGATTTGGTATATATGAAAGTTACAATTTTAATTGGCCTTTAATTGAATTATGATTTTTGATGTTAATAATATGTATGTAAATTACATTTTTATTTTATCATAGAATTGCTTTTGTTTTCTTATTAAATTTGCGTTCTTTTTCCCATGCATGCCATTTAAAAATGTTATATTGAGTTTTCTAAAACATATTAAAATTGTGAGTTATTGTCATAAGAATTATAATTTTTTGAATAAAAAATGACTTTTTTAAATATTCAAGATAAGTAATTTTCATGTCCATATTTAATATAATTTTTGTTGCCAGTTTTACGTATTTACATTCATTTGTTCACTTAAAGACTTAGCGTAGTCTTGTTAAAAAGTGATTAGCAAAGTGATTACTTTTAATAAAATGTATACTTTTGTATCATCCCGTCAATTGCTTTCTTTAAAAAGCTATGTTGCCAAATGTATTAAACTTTAGTCAATTTTTTTCCAAATTATATGGTTCATTACTTACGTTTATTTAATCACTTCAAGACTTTAATTTAAGTTGTTAAAAATGAACTTAACAACATTTAAAAAAAAGAAAACTTGCGTATTATGCTGTAGATCATTTTATTTAAAAAGTTATGTCATCAAATTTAAATTTTAGTCAATTTTTTTAAATATATGAAGTATAAACAGAGCACTTAATTCGTACTTTCATAGATATTTGTGGATAAAAACTTTGTTTTCAATTCAATTCTGTTCTAAATCATATATTTAATGCTTGTTTCTAAAAAATAGAAAAAAATGAAGCTCGTAAACTGACAGTAAACTGAAATATTAATATTTGATGTATTTAGCATTAATATTTGATGACGTGTATTTTTGGTCGAAGGGATGCGTTAATAACGATTGAAATTGTTTCTATTTATAGAGCTTATTTATTGTGGTTATCACGTATGTGTAAATATGAAAAGATGCTTTTTGTGACATAAAATATAATAATTACAGAAGCATTAGAATTTAATAGGATTTATTTGGTTAGTAACTATTTTTAACAGTATATGATATTATATCTCAAGTCATTATGATGATAAAATGATTTGGAATTTCTATTCTTGTATTTGCTTATAATCCACTGAATGAAGTTTAAATACATTATTAATGGAAAAAGGAAATGGCTTTTATGCTGCTAACTATTTATTAAAATTAAAATATCTAGGAAAATAGAATGTATATGATTTTAAACTATATCCCAAAATAGAAGTCTAAAATGCACTTAAGAACATTGAAAATAGCTCTCGAAGAAGAAGACAGGGCATTGAAATAAAATTTAATGCACATAATGATACAGATGTGAGATTCACTTGAATTTAAAATCAAGACAATTAAGCAAATGTAGTGAATACAATTAGACTAATACAGTGCTACAGCAATAGTGCGCGTCGCACAATTTCCTGCTGCAATGCATCCGGTGACACAGTCCAGCATCGAGCTGATTATACATCTGATGTTTTGCTGTTTTGCTACCTAGGTTTGCTGGCAAAGTGTAGCGTGATGGTGCGTCTGGACGTTGCCATTTACCCCGGTGCTTCGACACCAGTACGCGGTTATCCTAGGTTCCCAAAACGAAACAAGATTCACCACTAAACACCACATTTTTCCAATTTGTGGCATCCCAAGTCTCTCGGGCTTGGAACCAATGTAAACGAAGTAGCAAATGTTGCAGTGTTAAAGGCGGTAAGAGAAATGGAGTTAGAAAGCAGATTAGCCTCCGTAAGGTTTCTGGAAAAGGTGTGTGAAACAACTAGCACCTCTACTTCTGCGTGTCTTACGGAACGATTCACTACATGATCCACTAGCGATTGCCGCACGATGAGTCACTTACATGTTTTGACGGCACACACCGAACTATCCACCTAGTAAATAATACGGCGCTTCGACCAGCCTATTTTCAAGTCAGTGATGAGGCACCTCTCAAACTGGCTTAACTGTGCGAAATGTCTTTTCATACATCTCTCTGGCATTATTCGGTTACTAAAATCTTCCTAGAGTGGGCATATGATAGTCACATTTCTGAATCTCCCACTCTGCGTTTATATAGGGACCTCTTCCTGATTCCACTGCAACAGCCGGCAATGAAATTCTACTCATTAGCACTCAACGTGGGTCATTTGCAAACCAAATCTCATTGTACTTATTTGGAAAGTTTCGACTTGTACCTTTTTTTTTCTTCTTGGAGTGCTATTTTAAATGCTCCTGAATCTAATAAGAAAACAGAAACTCAACTACAAATCAGTATTTCTTAAAAACAGTAAAAACAATTCAAATTAATCGTCACAATTTAAGATTTGTCATTCTGTTCTCTTATAATAAAATTCCAGGCTGAAGTTTTCATTGCAATCAGAATTCCAGTTTTAATCAATAATTGCAAAATAAATACAATATTGCACTCACATATGTGTAAATATTAACAGAAATATTGACATAATAGTTTCAGATATTTAATCTAAGGAATTTGTAGATTAATTTTTTTCATTTAAAAATTCAAAATTCTTATGATTAGGGATTGTTTAACATACAATAATAATAATAGTTTCGAACAAAAGTTAAAATAATTAAGTTGGCCATTAATATTTATAATTTTTAATATTGTTTACTAGTATTTTTTAATATTTATACATATAAAAATGACTACATAACGTAACACTGATAATTATTAAATAATCTTACTCGCATATGAAATGTAAATAAAACATTTTATAAACCTTCTATACAAAATTCTGAGCTTGCAGTCAAATAATTAGGCCTTCGTTTTATTTATCTATGTGGTGAAAACTACCTCGGGTTCCATAGGTGGTTCAGAATCCATTTTAACTTTTAGGTCTCGTTCTAAACAACAATCGTGTATAAAAATATAAACGCCAAAAAAGCTAAACCCACCATAATTTAAATATATTATTTGGATTATTGTGTTTCTCTTAAACCCATCTTACGGAAAAAGTGTAGAATATGACTGCTCAAAAGTACCATGCTAAAAGTCATGTTGCTTATCTCTTTACAGAACTTGAAATGTAATTTAAAAATATAGTTGACAACTTTGTCAGTTTATTTTATGACTTCATTCATTTTGTGTATGCGGAACTGTTTTGTGATACTTGTATTCTCAGAAAATACGCTGAAGCAATAAAAGAAAATGATTTTTTTCTTAAGGAATAGACTCTATAAAATGCATCCATCAAGCGATTCAGAACAAAAAATCAAGTTTGGTAAATATTACATTTCACGTATGGAATCAAAGACGAACATTTTGGAGAAAATATAATTTAGAATAAAGATTGAATAATATAGTACATCTCTCAGCATTGGTTTTTTTCAAAACTAAAGTGTTTTCGTAAGAAATATATCATAGAACAAATACAATTGTGGAAATATTTTAGAGTGAATATTATATCTGTAACCACACACATATTTAAAAAGACATGAAATATATTTTTATACATACATATACATAAATTCATGAAAATAGTCTAAACGAAAGCCATTTATGGTCAAGATATTATGTTCTATATTATCATTTTTGTAAAAGCAAATCCTTTGCAAATTGAAAGTATAGTTAATCTAGTTTAAATAATAGAAAGTCTAGTTATTTAGTCTAGTTATAGAAAGTCTAAGCTTATTTAATCTAATGGATTTATTTTATCAAAAATATTAAATATTTAATAAAAAATTCATTTTAATAGTTTAATAAAATTTCCGCGCATATTCTATTTGAATTTATTTTTCGCCTATCACTTCTACTAAAATTTTCTTTACATTAAAATACCCAACAAAAATAACCGTATAAGAATATTACCAGTTGTTAATTAAAATAAAAAATATTTTAGGATCTTAACTCATTCATTAAAATTTAGTCACTTAAAACGATATTTTTATTGTATATTTGTATTCTTAAATTTAAATATTTTTTTAGCATTTGCATGTTCAAGAGTTAAAAGATTCTAGTTTGAATTGCAATTTAAAATAATATCTAGTATTTAATGGGGAAAACCAAGACAATTTTATTAATGAGACTTGATTTGATAAAAATAACTCAGAAAATTCAATTATCAAAATTTGTTTTCAATTTTAAGACGTATGCTATAAAATAGTGTCTATTTTTTCCATGATCATTAATACGAACAGAGTTAAATCCAGAGGTAAAAAAGCTTAAGTGAGTTTGTTGTTTTTTTGTTAAAAAAATATTGATTGATATTTTCTTAAGATCTTGCATTACAATGGAAATTTCAGTTTTCATGGTATGATATTTCTATTTTGAATAAAACAATAACAATAATTTAAGACACAATAACAAATATATACTCATTAGTTTATATGATAAATTTAAAGATCAATTTTCAATAACAAGAAATAACTCATAAATAAAGTTTTTATTTAAAATATAATTTTTATCCAAAAACAGGAAGATTTATTGTGTTTTTTGGATTTTTATTTAATATATTAACTGTACTTTCAATCAACTACTAAATATATTATTCATGTTTTCAATCAGTTAAATATAAATTTGAAATTATAAATAATAAATGTGTAGTTTTAATTAATACAGTCATGTTTGAGGAAATGAAAGTCTTTATAAAAATGCACTTTACGTCAAGAAACAATGAAGTTATTGTGCTTAACTTATTTTTATCTGAGATAAATACTTATAATTTGAAACTGAATAAAAAAAAAACATTAGGAAAAATTTTAAACAGTATGTGAGATTATTCATTTATATTTTATAAAATAAGAGTTAACTGAAATATATCATATTTTAAACTTTTCACTTTATATATACTGCACCCTATTTTTTAACTAAATATATTTAATTTATCATTTAGCAATAAAAATTTTATTTTGCTCACAGTTATCTAAAAAATATGTCATTTTTAACTTAATAAAAATAACTAAATTGCAATTAAAATTATTCTTTAGAAAGTAAATTTATGTAAACCAAATAAAAAGTTTTCATTATAATATAAAATTTTCAACCGATAATAATTTTATATTTACACCATACGCTTTTTATGTGTCCTTAAAAGAAAGGTACACAAAAGATTTTAACAGTCAAATTAAATTCCTCAAATAAAAACTGTGTCTGCATTATTCATGAATTTCACTTTTTTAGCTTAATCTTTAAATGTAAATGCAGGAATTCTTCTTTATTTATTTAAAATATGATAAACAGAAATTATTTATTTTCTTTCCTATACAACATCAAATGATCTCATGATAATAATTTATTATTCAACTTGCTTATAACTTTCGAGGTACAACAGGAGTTACATGACGGAAAATACTCCACACTCTTTAAAGAGCTTTTTGTTACCTAGCTAATAGTAATTGTCGAAATGATGAGGAAAAAAAAAGAAATTGTTTTCAGAAATGTAAAAATATTTTCGTAAATCCAAGTGAGTTTAATTATTTAATACTTTAGAAACAGCTTAATACAATCGGCCAAATTTAGTTGTTGATTTCAGAATTAGTACTTCAATAGATTCACTCACATTTCAATGTAAAAAAGAAATACTTTTGAAAAAACGATATTTTTAAGAAAATAAAAAAAGACATATGGAATTCGCATAATAAAAAATAACACTTGAATGAAAATAAAAATATCAATAAATTTATTGTTTTGAGCAAAGATTAAATTGTCTTTATGAATAGTAAAATATATATATACATATATATTATAAAACACTGATAAGCAACTTAACCAAGTGTCTTCCAGTTATTGATTATTTGCATTTGGTTTATTCAGAACAAGTGAAACTTAAAATAAAAAGGATATATAAAATAATTTACAGTAAAACTTAAAACTGAAGTATTATGGATTATCTTTATATTATTATGGAATATTTTGTGATTTCCCTAATTTATCACAAAATATTCCATAATAATGTAAATAGCACATATTTGTTTAGTGATATATGTATATATATATTAAAAGATTTGTTTCAGTTAATTGTTTTAATGAATACTAAAAATGTGATTTATTTTCCAAAATAAACTTAATTGTTTTGCGTGATATTATATTCATTTAAGTAGTTTTAATCAGTAATACCATATTCATTAAAGTGCATAATTATTTAAAATATATTTTTTTAAGAATTGATTAAACTTTAAAGTTACTTTAATTAAATTTATGAAGACTCTTTCAAGTACCATACATCATTATTGATTTCTGAAGACGACTGAAATATTTTAGGTACACTATAGTATACCTAAAATATAACTATTCAAATAAAATCGACCAGATTATTAGATAGACCAGAATTTAGTTAACAATATGTTAAATTTTTTGTAGTTAAGTGAAAAAAAAACTATAATCACTTTTGATCTTAAATTTACCTTCACCATATGAAAAATACATGGAAAACAGGAGATCTTAAAGGTGTTGCAGTTTTTTTTAAAAACATTACCGAACTTCCGATACGCAAGTATAATTTTGTAAGCTAGGATTATGTTGGGATTATGAAACGAAATTCACTTTAATTGTTTGAGTTATGTGATAGCTACATAATATTCAAATGAAACTTTCTGGACCTTATTGTGACTAAATCATTTGCAATTGCTGTATTGAATTGAAATTCTTTGTTCTGTTTCTATTTAAGTAGCATGCACTTGTCAACATTTGCAATTATTTGTAATTTGAGAATGCACAACTTGTCCTTTTTGGACAATGAGCCAGAAAATCTCTAACTTGAGAATCGGTCAGCAGAAGGATTATGCTTACAGTTAATTGATCTATTATATACATATTCTATAGTGTCTAATCTCTATTCTCTAGTGCTAATGATTAAAGTTAGAAGACAATTTCATAAACCTAATCTAACAAAACACTGTCTTCAACAGAGATATCACACTCACAAAATATGGTCGATCAATAAATGGAAGAAAATAATATGCTCTGAAAAGACCTTGACTCTGTAAGACCTTGACTGTCTCCTTCCATTTCTCAAGTACGAAAATTATTCTTTCATAATACGAGCTACCATCTCGTGGTTTTCTGTTTGATTAATCGAGTTCCTGAAATCAAGTATTACTGAGATAATATTTTGAGAAGGTTTAGCTGAAGGGATCCATTATAGGATACAAACTTTCATTCCAGCGGAAGATTTATTTTCCAGAATGATAATACGTACATACATCTGTAGCGGGACGTATTCAATAATGATTTGATGCAATAAAACATAAATTTAAATGTAGAACTTGAAAACCATAGCCAACCCTACCCATATAATTGAACAGTTATAATCTATTTTACAGAGTTCAAAGAGGAAATCGATGTCCTCATTCGGCATCCTTCTTAGAAATTTCACAATATCTCCTAAAAAAAATAATAATATTTTTTTAAACACCATTTGGAGGACTTTTCTGATCTAATGACAGAAAAGTGATATTCGGTACAATAGGTCAAGGGTTAAATCATAACTACTGTAGGGCTTCTGCGTATGCATGGGAATACGGCCTATTATCTATTTTTCTTCATGAAAGCTAAAATACACGGTCGTTAAACGTGCATTTTAGTCGACGTCATCCCTACGTATCCTCATTAGACGTCCTCCTCTACATGATATCAAACCTTGATCAGAACTTGTATGAATTGATTTCAAGGCAAATCCAAACTGTATTAAACATCATCAAATACATCCTTTAATATTCTAATAAAATTGTTTTAAATTTAAAATGTATAAACATATTTTCTAACGTACATCTGGTTTCTGTGTATACTGCCTATACATATACGCTTAATATTTATAAAATTTGAAATAAACACAACTTAAAAAGTTCAATACTGTAGTACTTTAAAATAAGTTCATTTATAATATGTTGTTGCTTATAGTATTTAAGAGTATGCATGTACACTTTGCTTTAAAATATTTTTGTTTAGAAGCCGTTGGACTACAGATAACATTTAAGAGCTTTTTTTATAATAAGCCATTTTTCTTCTCTTATATAAAAGAATTTTATTTTATTAATTATAAGAAAATAAGAATTGAAACTCAATCCTAGAATGGAATGAATTCAAACACGAATCAAGTGCGGAAATTTTTTTTTTGTTTTCATTAAACGTTTTTTAAAATTACGCGTCAGATTTTAAGTCATTTTCTAGAGATGTACAATGAGAGAAATATCAATGTTTTATCTTTATTTGGAAAAATACATATTGCATTATGGTACATATTAATTACTATTTGTTTATTTCCAAATCAAAAACAATTTAGAAGTAGGAATTCAAAGTATTCCTCTACAATTTTTAAAACGTTCAACAGGATAAAATGTTTTGTTTTTATCATAAATAATACCTATAAATGTTGTTCAAATTAAAAATAAATGACGGAAAATTCATTTTTAAATATTAATAACTAAATAAATGTTTAAAAATAATAGATTTGTACCTTACATGATGATTAAGGATCGTTAATGATTTTAAAATCTTTGCTGTTATTATTTTGTTTTTACTTTTTTTTAATTATTGTACTGATATTAATGAGATGACATTTCAAGACTTTTATGTGTTATTATAATTTTATTATTTTAATAAAATTAAAAAGGTTAGAATAAAAACAGAAAATCTTACATTTTGTAAGCACTTGCATTATTATTGAATGCTAATTTAATATTGCATACATTTACTATTACATATATACAATATATATCTATATTGTATATTGCATATATACAATATATAACAGTATAATATATAACTTGCTTACAGAATCTTCCTTTGAGCACTGTTTTACAAGAAAATTGTGTGAAACACACTTTTCTAAAGTAACAAGTGTGCAAAACATCAAAGCTTCTTTAATAAAAGTGCAATTATATTAGATATTATTTGATTAAATAACAATATTTTATTAATAGCTTTATTGCCTAATTTTCTTGTATTTAAGCGCTGTATTTGCAAATAAATGAGGCTTTCTTTCATGGCCACAACATAGGACCTGGAATAGTTATGAATTTCCTATTGTTATTACTTATAAAATTAATATTTATCCCCATCATGTTCTAGTAACCTTCTGATTCTTATTCAGTTTCATCGTATTGTTAAAATAATCTGATGAATTAATTCGTTTTTCTAGAAAGCACTTAAAATTGTTTGAAAAAAACAAATTTAACATATCCACTTTTTAAAATAAAAATTATACATAAATCTTGCAATATAAAACGTACCATGTAAACAAAAATTATGTTTATCCCAAACAAAACTGCTTAAATAAGGAATTTTTTTTATTTATTAATAGTCTCAAAGATGTATTATACTTCCTCCATTTAAACTTTTGTAACATTTTCTCAACATTTTATTTGCATAAACATTTATTTAAAGAAAAGTTTATGAATCTGCTTATTTACAAGAGATCATATGTTGCGAAAAATTTCCTAGGCTTTTATATCTGAGAGAGAAAAATGCTCCTGCTTTTGCATTTACTTGACAAAAGTTACTTTCTACAACTTTTATTATTAACTCGTTCTGTAGGAATTTTAATGGCACTTAGCATTTACTTTCTTTAAAACTGAAACTAAATTTAAAAGTAAATTAAAAGAATTATTAAAAGAAACCAATTTTTTGTTATGTTGCCAATTTACCTGATTTACATTTTCTAATTCAATAACATTTTGAATAATTTATAGATTACTATGCTTTTTTACTATTGTATCTACATTTCATATCATTATGCATAATTACTTAAACAATCAAAAAATATTTACCAAACTTTGTATTTTATTTAATATAATATAATTAATTACTATTAAAATATTTTATTTCTCAAATATTAAAAAAAAGTTTAATTCAACAGATTAAATATTAATAATCATATTATTTAAAAATTAATAATATAACTATTGTTGTATGTGTAAAAGCTTTAGAGTCAACAATCTGATGGATCTACTTTTATAAATACTCATATAATAAAGAGCATTATATACATAAATTAAGATAGTAAATTACTCATGTTGGAAAGAAAATTACCTTTAAAGTTTTTAGAAAAGAGAGTAAGTAAAAATATAAGTAGAAAACTGCCTGGCTAATGGAGTTAATTTATGATAGTTTCAAGCAAAATTAGTAGTTTGAGAAATACTTAAATTGTTTTTGCTTCAGTTTTTAAAACTTAAGCTTTAATGACTCATTAAATCCTTGTTTTTGAATATGACAAATTTTACACATTAGCAGTGTTACACATTGTAAGAATGCTTTATTCATTACATAATTTTGGATCCTTATGGTTTCTCTAATTAATAAACAACATGTGACTCAATATTTTAAAAGAGGCAATTTTAATTAAGTGTCATACACTCATTACTTTTATGATAATCATGATATTCAATCTTTCATTAGTATAATTTTATTAATCTTTACTTCACAATAAATGTTTACTTTGTATGTACTCTAAGGCCAGGATAAATTAGCTTGAATTTTGAATATAAGTCTAAAAATTCTAAGTATTTTGTTGACGACAGAAAGAAAATTAAGGAAAGTTAAAAATAGAAGCGAATTGTTCAATCTTAATTAGATGTTCAGATTTGTCTTATAGCTATTTTAGTTGCATTTCTCCTTAAAGTTTAAATAACACAAATATATAATAATATAATAACGATGTTAAATGCATTTAATTAATAAAATGTATCTAATTCATTTATTTAATTAGCAATTTTCATTATAAATTAATTTGAAATTAGCTTTATTTTATCTATTCGACTGTAAATGAAAATATCTGCTTTTAGAATTCAAAGAAATACATGAAAGCATTCCACTTCTTTTAATAAAAGTTAATAAAAACTACTCATCTATCTAATTTTTTATTTAGATTTTAGTACTTTTCTTGGAATAATTGTTAAAATTTGTAGAAGAGAAATTTGCAATTGATACTATAAATTTTATAATTAAAAAATATATTTAAGTAATTTCTAGAATATCCTGAACTATTACTAATATTCTGGAGTCTTATGCTTAAGTTAGAAGTATGCGTGGAAATTTAAAAACTGAAAACTAGCAACAGTATAATCATTGAAAAATCCTAATTTCTATTATTGATAAAATTTTTTATAAATAAGTAAGAGAAATAAAATTAAATTTAAGTAAAATTTCGAAGGATAAAAAAAATATACCAAAAAACATTAGTAATTTTCTCAAAATAAAACAAATTTTAAAATTAGTTATTTACTCAAAATAAACGTAGAAGATATTTATTGGCGAAATTGTGAACAAAATGTTCAATTTATGATTCATATCAAAATAGCAAAAGAATTTCTTTTGTCAAAGACCAATAAGATTGTATGCAGTTTGTTATAATTGATATTTTTTATAAATTTAATTTTTTAATTTTGCTTATTTTTCACATTAATTTTTACAATAAAAGAATATCAAATTTATTTATACTTTAAAAAATTTAAGTAATAAATGAGATACAATTTATATAATTACTGATTTCAAATCCCTAGAATAGCCGACAAAGGAATCAATTTAGTTTAAATAAACACGAAAAACAATTTTCATTAATTTCAGTTAAAATTTGCACCAATTTTTTATTTAAATAGTTTAAAAATGATAATGTTTCGAATAAAAATATCGTAAAATAAGTTTGGAAACAAAAAAATTGAGAATTGTGCGTAAATTAATACTTGCATTAATCCATTAACAACATGTAATTATTAGATGTTTTTCCAAGAGGGAATATTAATAAAAGAAATTAAAGTTATTCCACAATTTCTTTTTTAAAAATGAGTAATAGTGTTATCCTGGAAAAAGAATTCATTTACATAAGATTAAAAAAAGATTTTCTTTTAAGGTAAAAAGAAAATAATCATTAAATCTAAAAAAATAAGTACAGTAAATATTTCAATTCTTTTAAAGGAAATGTTTATTTTTTCCTGAAAAGCAACTTTGATACATAATTAGAGTTAGCTTTAAAAAATAAATTAAACAGACATAATTCAAAGAAAAACAAATCATAGTGTTTAATCCTGAAAACCTACTTTGATCATACACATATATTTTGCAATGAAGTAGATTTTAAGAAAGGATTCAGTAAATAATTTTGAAATAATAGAAATACTTTTCCTAGGAAATTAAATAATTTGACATAAAGTGGACATTTATCTTTAATTACTCAGCATTAGGAAAATTTTTAAAATGATAATCTTAGTGAGTAAAGTTTCTCCGAAAATTAAATTACTGAAAAAAGAAAGTCTGAACTTTATATTGCTATATTGACACATTTTAAGTAATTGAACATATACATGTTTTTTATTTCCTGTATTAAGTGAATACAAAAAAACACAATCACTTAATTGTGGGATGCCCACTTGTAACCTTCTTACTATCAGAACTGTAGCCTGTTATTGTTATAAATGTGGTGTCTAGATAGTTTAGGTATTGTAAATCGGATATATACTACAGAATGATACCTTTCACAGCTCCTCCTGGTGGAAAACTGTGGAATTATTTTCCGTATCTTGAAAATGGTACTAGAGAGGGTAAATAATGCATTACAAAGTTGTAGAAAATTATAGATTTAATACAAAAAGACTCCTCATTGACTTAGATGTGAAAAATAAAACATGCATTTATATTTTGTGATTTCCTACTCTGTGATGTCATGAAATGTGAATAGAAAGCGAAAATATTATTTTCGGGCTAAACACGACACAACAATGTAGCACTGTGATATCGCTCGTGATTCCTAATCCAAAGAACTTTGATTCAAGTTTCGAGTGTTGTATCCAAGTACTGATCTCCACATCAACTTAACTCAACTTGCACTTGGCATTCGTAATTGTTGTTGTATGCAAATATGTAAGAAATGTCGCACCTGTTCACCTGAGACTTCTGGTGTAGAAGAGACATCTTATTGGATTTCTACTATGTTGAAGATTATGGTCAAAAAGCGATTTGGCAATGAATATTATGATGTTTCACTGTACTTTTAATTTGGGTGCAAGGCACGACCAACAACAAGATTGTACGAGAACGTTTTGTTGCAGGCCCAGATCTTTCTTATCAAACCCTCCTATTTGTTGTAAAAAGTTTAAAGGAGACAGGCTGAGTTACTAGTCGGGCTGATCTTGAAACCAGCAAAGGTTAGAAGAAAAGTTTAGCCAGATGAGATACTAGTATACAACCTCACATATCCGAAGCGTTGTACAAAACAGATCAGTGAACACTGTGTCCTCTCAAAAAGTAGGTTTTAGAAAATCCTTCAAGAATCAGGGATTTATCCTTACTAATCAAGATCTCAGCAGGTTTTATGGAAGGGAATGTCAAGTGAAACTATTCATGGTGCAAAATTGCTATGAATCAAATACAGATCCAGCCAACATTTTTGGCAAATGTAATGTAGATGGAAGAGGCACGCTTTTCACATAATGAGATGTGCAATTGGCAACGCACCCATAGTTAAAAAAGAGGGGTGCTTCAGAGAACGTCCTCCACGTTCACCTAACCTGACTGTAATGTGGACTTTTTTCGATGCAAATACCTAAATAAGAGGAATTTGCAACCCTTCCACAAACATTGCAGATATTTAAGCGATGCATTAAGGATGCTTGTAATAACGTGTTAACCTGTATGCTCCTACATGTGCAATATGAAATTCCCATGAGGTCGCAAATGTGCATCGCAGCTGACAGTTTGAAGTTTAAATCTCTTACATAAAAATTATATTGTTATAAATAGTAGTTTTCTTCTTTCTTTGATAGTTTGTCACCTTCGCACAGAAGGGAATCACGAAAACACAGATACCCGTTTTAACCTTTCTATTCTTCACATCCATTTCAATAATGTGTCCTTTCCATGAGATCAATTTTAAATATCAAACAAATTTATTCTGAACCATGAAATTATTTTTTAATTATTAGAGAACTGTTAGATTTACAAATTTGCTTTTTATTACACTTATTTTCAAATTATATGAGTATCAATAAAATTTTGAGAGTTTCGAGTTATTTGTTCCACTGAAATGAACATACAATTCAGAATATTGTAAGAACTAGGTAAAATGCATCTCTAAGTTCATTTTTTTTTTTTTTTTGGCTAAAAGTACCAATTCCGAATTTTCAATGTGATTTCTGAAATTTTAAAATATACTAATCATATCCGAATTTGTTGATCTGACTTACGAAATCACTGATAATTTACATTTGTGATTTTGTAAATGTGAAAAAACGAAATCATTATTTCCGTTTCTTACTTCAAAACTTTTTCTGTTTCAAATGAATGAGTTTTTTTCTGTATTTTTTATTAAAATAATTAGTATTCCAGTAATTGTTTAATGCTTGGAATCTTGAAAAATAATTAACCAGAAATTTTCCAGATTTTAATCAATCATTTTGCTGCTATGATAGATTGTTTCCATATTTTACTTTGTTTCTTTTTCAACCCTAATTTTTCTATATACTTATAAGAAAATGCTTCTTTTGCGGTTTTTTATTTAACGGAATATGTTAAATAAGTATTATACATTATGCATAAGTAGATGTCTTCTACCATGAGAACAGATCCCGCCAACTTCTCTACTCAAATCTTCTGCCATAGAAACAAGGCTCTTCCCATATTCAACAGGCAAATTCATGAGAAAGTACTAATTTTAACTCCCTGAACATTTTAAGAATAACATAGAGAGTTATCTTTAATATCAATGATTCCAAACATACTAACTGAAATTGACAGTTCTTGTTAATATAGCAACAGCACTAATAAGTCAAACATTTTTTAATAATAATTGTAGTTTAAGAACTGCTAACTGTTTTATGAAGTTAAACAATTAAATAAAAATATATTTTCCATATATTTTAACCATTCCTTTAAATAATATCAAAGTGATATACTTTCTTTCAAAATGAAAATACTTAAAATACTTTTAAGTTTCTTTTTAAAAGTGAAAATTCTTTAAAAGTGAAAATACATTAAAGTGAAAATACTTTTTAACTATAAAAGTGAATATACTTTCTTTAAATATTTTTAAATATGCTTAAAAATTTTCCCTATTTGAAAACTTAATGAAAAGATACCTTGAAAATTTTATTTTAAAAATCAATCAAAATTCATCTATTATCGAGACTTAAAAAATGAATAGGGTTTTTATTTTTTATTTATTTATTTTATCTTTTCATTCATTTATTTATTTTTTTGCCGATTTGAATTTTATTTCTACACAGTTTCAACTCAAATGTTGTTATTCATATAAGTGAAAAATTGGAAAATCCGTAAGCCATTGTAAGTTATGGAAAAGTGTTTATAGTAAAAATACAAAAAGTTACCTGTATGGGTATTTTAAAAAAATAGAAATACATTTTTTATCTATTGTGAAAGATAATACTGAAATATATGAATTATGTGTATATACATAAATAATCATAAAAAGTCACTATTTTTTTTCAAAATTAAATTATTAAGTGTTAATGCTATTTTCTGTACAAAAACTATTTTTTTTTATTTTTTTTTTATTTTATGCTTCTTTTTAAATACTCAATAGTTTTTTTTTCCGTAATTGTTAGCTTTTTTCATTTGCAAGAAATAAAATAAAATACGCTGTTAATTCAAAGTAAAACATTGTATTTTTACAAAGCATAATTAATTCCGTGAACTAAACTAAAACAACTAAAATATTGTAAAAGTGAATATTATCATAAATTAATATGTTATCTTTATCAGAATCATTTTTAACCATTCATTAAAGCACTGATATTGATTAAATTATGTTGTTATCTATTAAATTTCATCGCAAAGTTTTTTCACGACCTATAAACATATTACTATGCACATCAACCATTACATTTCAATTTAACACAAATGACAAGAAATTTAATGTGTACTAACAGAAAAACACAAAACTATTCAGCTTTCAAATGTCTATAAAATAAATGCAAAATAACTTGTCAAATTTAAAAGTCTGAGATTTCTGTTAAAGATAATCAGGTTATTTTTGTAAGCAATCATCCAAAATGTATGATGACGTAAATGAAATTATATTAAGAAGACGATATTATTAACTCATATTTATGCCTGTCATTTATTTTAAAAATTCCAAGCAATGTAACTAATTTTCCATTTTATTACTAATATTTTTTTGAAAAATGCTTTTATGGTTTTCTGTTTATCATAATTATATCAAAATATTATGTCAGAAAATATACTTTTAAAATAAAATTTCTAATATCTTCAAAGAATCTATTTTAACATCATACGAATTTCAATCTTCGTTGAAACTATTTTACCTTTGGTTATTCACTTTAAGTATTAGGAAAATTCAAGAATCGCTTGTATTTTATATAAACAAATATTCACAGCTTTAAAATATCAATTCAAATAAATTCGTAATTGACATAACTTAGTCACATTTTGTTTTTCAAAAAGAAAAGTTTTAATTTAAAATTAAAAATAGTTTCCTATACTTAAATGAAGTTAAAAACCACATCAGTTAAAAATCAGATTAGAATAATTAATCAGATAAAAAAGCAAAAGTTATCACTTCTCAGTACTACAAAGGGTGGACGTGATGACACTTTTTATAAGGAGGTAACCCGTGTCTCCTTAGCTAAATTATGTAATGACTGTTTATCTGTATTTTATAAATGTTTGCCGGAGTATTTGTATCGGTTAAAATTTTCAAGTTCTCCCTTATTACCTTTGTAAAGACCAGATCAAATGTTTTTCGCTTATCATCTTTACTTCGGCCTTTCATTTGCATTTTGAAAATGTCATGTTCAGTGTACTAGAATGCTAATGATCATATGACAGCATAGCCCATTTTTTAGGCATTTGTAATAATAAGTTCTTATTATTTATAAAATTTTCATTGAGTTTTTCAATTCACCAATTTAACTGTGCAATGTTTAAAATTATATATAAAATTACTCATCATTTAATATCATTACATTTTTTACATTCCTAATTATTTACATTTAATTTATTCTCGTGACATTAGTATGCTCTTAAGAACACAAATTGACACTGGTTTTAATGTGAACAAGTAAATAGAAAAATGTATTTAAAACTACTTTTATGGTTAAAACAAACGTATTCTCATTTTCTCGCAAAACTACATTTAATACAAAGAAGCACATGGTGAGTTTTTGGCTGGATCCTAGCAGAACCCACTCATTTGGCGCGAAAAATTTTGGTTGGCGATAAATTTTGCCAATCTCGATAATCCTACTTTGATACATTAGATATGATAAGCCTCACTATTTCTGGAATTCTTATTTAGACATTTTGTTCTGCCTTGGCGGTTTATTTCAGTTTGTCACCAAAAGTGTGAGCTCTTCTAGAATTTTACCAAGTTTTTAATAACATAAGCTGCATTAATTTTAAAGCAAATACTAATATATTTTTCTTTTACAGAATATAATGCTTAATTTAAAAATTGTGAATGTTTTTTAATTTCTTTGTTTATGCATTGTATAAATATATACATGAATTTACTGAATACAGAACAATGAAAAAATATAATAAAATATTTAAGCTACTAGATTTAAATTACAATTGTGTGTGATTTTATCAAACACACCTGTTTCGTTAAACAATTAACAGTTTAAATAAATAAATTAATTGAAAGTTTTATAAATATTATTAAATATATACTTTATTTATAACTAATTTACCTAAATTGTTTAATTGTTTTAGTAAATTAATAATTATTAATCTAGAAAACATGGAATAAAAATAAATAGATTCAACAGAAGGAAATTACCGGCAAATTTTTCAAATTTCACTTGTATAACCATATGTAGAAGGTCGTGAAAATTATGTTAATTTATACAGGAACACAACCACGTTTTCTTTCATTTACATATTCATAAATTCAGGATATCTTTAAAGACATCTGGACACCGAGCAGAAAGTTAGATTTACATCAAAATAAACTTACTTAAAAGTCAGTTTTGTATTTTAAAACAGCATTCAGAAAAAAATTTGCATAAATAGAGATGGTTCAAATGTAATAAGAATATCTCCGATCTTGAATTATAGGATTGGAAAAATATTTAAGTAGTTACATACATTGAAAGCATCATCAAATACAAATGACCAGCGAAAACATTTTTCCTTCTCATTATATTAACTTATGCCAAAATAAATCAGCACAAAATGGTAATTCATATGTCACATACCATTCAATTATATTATAATTCTTTTATAGAGGTAAAGGGAAATAAAAAAGCAATATTTAAACTGCTTCCTCAAATTTAAAAAAAAATTAAACAAAGCTGGTTTACCATTTTAAATTGTAGCTTCATTATATAAAATAGACTGTCTCAACAATTCTGCAAAATAAGAATGATGTCGTTTCGTAAAATGGTGAAATTTAGTGAATAAAATATCTCAGTTTTTAATTAATGGTTATTGTTGCATGGAAAAACAGTTTTATATTTTTACCTAGAAACAAAAATGAATTGCGAAGTTTAAGTTATAAGTAATTGTAATTTTTCGAAACTTCAGAAGCACAATATGTATTGAAAATATTGAAGAGAAATATTCAGCTTTTAACAATAAAATATTTAATTAGATTAAATTTCCAAGAAAATCCAATAAATTCTTATATTTTACTGGTTTCAGCCTCAAATCATTCTTATACTTGTTGACTGAATTAATTGAGAGCTGATGTGAAACTATGCATGTTTGGGAAAACCAATGTATGCAAAATTTAAACATATATGGTTAATTTAATTATGGGTTATGTTTCTTGAAATATACAAATAAATATTACGGTGATAGTTAAATATATTTGAAGGAATGATAATATCTTGATTTTGTATTATTGGTATCAAATTATATACTTTCAACCCAATATACTTAAATTGTGGCAAAATTATCCAACCATTATTTTATGAAAGATTTTTACACAAATTAGTTAACAAGTATTATACACATGAAAAAATTTTCTCTACACCAGTCTTACAAACCGATATAAAATCCTTAAAGTGAAATATTATTTTAAATAATAAATTTATAATTCAAGTAATTTATAATTCAAATTGAAATAGATTTATAATTGAAGTATATCTTCTTCACACAAGTGTTATTTCTATTATAGCCTGAAAATCATCCTTAAAGTTCAGAGTATGTGCAATTGAGTGCAAATGGTGCAGTTAAAGAATTATCTAAATTGAGACAAGAATTTGACTTAACATGTTTGTATATTTCGAAATTTTTTTTCTTTTACCTCTTTGGTGGAAATAATGTTAAAAACTAAACACATTAAAATGTATGTTGTACGAAGCAATCTTCATTCAGTTATGATTTATTATTAGTATTAAAATAACTATGTTTACCTGTACATGCTTCAGTACATATCACTTGGCAACCAACAGAATAGCTGACTTGACGACATTCTTTTAGAGAATATAGCACTAAGATTATGTGAAGTTTGAAATTAAGCAACTCTTTCATGTGCTTTTGACAATGTGTAAAGCAGGAAATGATAGTATGTTATTGTTGTTACATATGACATTTGGCGAAGCAAAGGCCACCCGCAGGGATTTGGCGATCGAAGTCAGAAAGAGCGTCTTCCGTTTTCGAACAAAAAACCTCCTGAAGAGGGTCGAAGTACGAACTTGGCTCATAGATGACAGCACCATCTGCGTCTTCCACTTTAGAGTTGGGAAACCAAGGAACATTCAAGAGATGGTCCCAGATATAATTTTCCATTCCTTTATAAGCACTGCTAAGTAAGAATTACATACATTCCAAAAACGGCTGTTATAATTATCAAAATAAAATAAAAAAAGAGAGAGAGAGATGCATAAATCTAAGAAAATTGGTAGAATATATTTTTAGTAACAAGTATCCGAGAAAATTACACTATGTATTACTATTTTCAATTGGTTCTAATATTATTCTGACAAATCAATCAAACAAACAAATAGTTTGTAATTTCCGTTATTAACTTATTTATATTCAGGCAACAAATTTTGTTATCACTTCAAATAAAAAAATATATATATTTAATATAATTTCTGAAAAAAATCTAGAATAAATTAACTTGCTAATATTAAATCTGGAAACTAATCGTCATATTTAACTGTACTTAAATATAACATGTTTTTGTCTTTTTTAAATTATTTTTACTTCGTTAATTATTAAAAAAGCAAATAATCTCCTGATTTAAGTTTCATTTTCTGATTGAGTTATACGTGGGGTTTTAATTTCATTGAAAGAAAAATGATTATATAATAATAAGAATATATGTAATAATTATAGAAATATCTTCTATTTATGGAACATTTTTTATTCCAACTTGGGCAATTCCGATTTCAGATTCATGTAAGATTTAATTTTATATGTAAAATTAATATTAATTCAAATAACAAATATTTCTAATCAAATAACTTAGTTAACTAATACTATCAATATTAATTCGATTAATAAATATTGCTATTGAAATTTCTATTCATGTACAAAGCTGCTCTCAGTATCAAGTATATAGTAAAATTTAAAATAATTAAATTAATTATTCTTTAGCATTCTTGCAAAATGTATTTAAGAATTGTGTGTATTTCAAAAAAACAAGAATACATCAGAATTCAGAAAGTGATCTCTGTCAACGTTAAGCCTTCCTGATTTATTTGGGTCGTCTTTACTGGAGAGTTATCTAACACGTGATTCCTTAGACTTAAGCGTCACGATAATTACAGTTCCTTTCTCAATTACGGGGTATATATCAGAATATGTCATCGCATATAGATTCTGAAGGTATCATTAGCTAAGAACGATTTAATAATGGCCACAAACTGTCTAATATATAACTTAACACAATCGTTACTAACATACACGTATTTCAACCATTAATTTCTATAACTTCTATACTAAGCAGCTTTTATCAATGTTCCTCATTCAATACAATTCCTCATAACCTAATAGAATTACAAAGATTGCTTTTTAATCAGAAGTTACAAATGCCAAAGCCAGTTTTCTCCTTTTGATTGCTTTTAAAATTAAAGCACAAATGCATACAAATATATTTCATAATTGAAATATGTAAAATTAGTAATTGATATTAAATATAAATATTTTATATACTTAAATCTATCAAGTTATGTATCATTTATATGAGTGACGTTAAAATCATAATTAGAGCAATTGAGATTTAGGTAAAAGTTTTTTTCTAGTATATATTTTTTATATCTGGTATATGTAAAAGTATATACTAGATATCATTTTTCATATACTAGATATTTTTAAATATATAGTGTATGCAAAAAAAAAATCTTAGATAGACAGTAAATCTGTAAGTTCTAACAGAAATAAAAATTTCTCAAATATTTTGACTTATTTACATGCCACACAAATGTATGGAATAAGTATAGTATTTTTTCTGTACTTATTTTACCTTTTAAATGATTCTGTCAAATTTTGCATCTCAAATTTATCTTTTTTTATAAAAAGATATTTTATTAAAAAAATTGAACCTTATAGTATGATTATACAATTTACTGCAATGGGGAAAAATAATGTTTACAGATAATTGAATAAGTGCTGCAATCAAAAAAATGAAACATTAAATTATTATTTAATATCAGAACTCATAGTTTTTTTCAAATTGTAAATCTTTTATAAAACAAAACAACAACAATTTGTCAACATTTTAATGCTACTTTTTAGAAGAGCATTATACTTACAACATGCAAAACAATACTAAGTATTTGACTATTAAGGAAATAATAAACGAACTAATTTTATATTTTATTTTTTCAGAATACTTCATATGGTTTAAACTGTAAGAAAAGAAATATACACCCTTGTTTAAAAATTAAATTCAGAAAAAATTTTAAACCATAAATCTTTTAAGTTTAATTATTGGTGTGTGTGTAAATTTATACTCGAAAATGTAATTTATACTTAAATTATTCGTTACATAAGCAAACATTATATCGGAACAAAAACATTTACTAATGAAATTGTTTTAATTTAAAAAAATGCAAAAGAATAAAACATCAACACAGCCAGCCTCATCAGGAGGATTTCAGCATAAAGTAGGGTTATTCTGCAACGACCAAAGACAACTGTCAAAACTAAATCAATACACTTAAAACCATAACAAATAATAAAAATGGCAACAAAATATACACCAGACCACCAGTATAAAGTTAAAAATAAAAAATCAGCACATAAAACAAATAGCACAAATGTTATTTGTGGCCATACAAACATTACATTCTCATTGTAATTCATGACATTGAAAGACAAACCATACACTTTTTCAGTTTCTTTTAATTTATTTAATTTTATGCCATATGAAATTTCAAAAGAATACAGAAAATAAATGACTAAATATAAATGGATTAGTGTAAGCACCATGGACCATTTCAAGATTCTTAAAAGACTTTAAGGCTTTGATGGTTTTTCTGTAATTAATGACTATGCCTTATTTCACTCTTGTAAGCAATACTCTACTAGACATTTTTATTATTTTCTTTTAAGGAGCCATATTCATGAAAACGAAACTTTAGAACATCGAAATGCTTATAACTTGGAATATAAGTGACTTAAAAATTCAGATAAATGTATTTTATTCGTAGATATAAAATATATAATGGGTTCTTTGCTATTTGATACCGTATTTACAGATTTCATAATATTTTTAAAAATGATATTTAAATAGTGCAAAAATATATTACTAAATTTATCCATGCAATATTTAAAGCTGCATGTAATGTTTCGGAATTTTATGAAATTTAGGATTAATTGTTATATAATGAACATTAAATATAATATATTTTTAATTTTAAGTCTGATAGAAAAAGCTAGAATTTTGTTTTAAATATGTCTTAAAAAAGTTAATTGTTTCATATGTTCTATAACAATTAATAGTTCTTCGTTTAAAAATAATAGGCAGAATTTTTTACAAAAAAACATTTATTTAAGGCTTTATCAACAAGAGTAATTATTAATGGTTTTTAAGGATTTTCATAGTTTTTTTAAGATTAGCTTTATTGAATGCATTAAATTAAATTAAAAAATTATTGGGCTTTTAAATTTATTGTAAAAACACCACTTCTACTGTAAGTAACCTTTTTTATGCTTTGTCCAATTATTTTCATTGCGATTCGGGAGCATTACAATATAAAATATAATAATAGCTTACTTTAATTATAAATCGAAATGTATATTATCTAGTGATATGTGGTAGCTTTATGGGAGCTGCGTAAATATTGGATTTTTACAAAGCACAAAATTTTAGACTCCTCCAATATTCAGGAAGGCCAAGTTGTTGGAGCTCGTCTAAATGGAGCAAGTACTATCAAAACATCCCAACTGTTAAGGTTTTTTGGAGATACAGTGTCAAAAATCGTGACATTATCTATACACAGCTCTGCAAAGCAAACTCGACTAAGCAAAATAGTGGACGAAAATAGAGCATGGGCAATATAAAAAAAAAATCGGCGAGTATTTAAGTGAAATTTAATGTCTAAAAGGTAAACAAAAGCGCAAAACTGTCATCAGAGTTAAATAAATAACTAAGAATTCTCCAGCGGCATTGGTTACAATATTCTGCTTATGAAAGCACCTTCATAAACAGAACATTTATGGAAGAGCGGCCTGTTTTATTTTTCAAGCCACTTGCCTCAGATATTTATGTGTGACACACTCACAAAACCTCTTCGATTAATAAGTAAAAGAAAGAAATAAGGTATGTTCTAAATTGTAATCCGTAGCAGATGGGAAGATATTTGAAGAACATTATCATAAGCATATGATCCAGATTGTTTCCTTCACACGATCAAGCATGAATATGGATCGATCATGATGTTGGTAGCTATATTATGGTTCTTTGTTGAACCAATCATGGCTTTTAAAAGAACTATCCCAGGAAAAAGTATAGATAAAGTTCAGTTGACGAGGTTCATCCTGTGATGCAAACGATGCTTCCTGGAGGAAATGGAATGCTTCGAGATGATGATGCACTTATGAATGCAACTGGAATCGCTAAGCCATGATTCTAAGTAATAAGTGATAACATTATGACAGGGCCAATCTAGATGCAAGATGATTAAGCTAATCTAAACGAGCGCAGTTACCTCACTTAAATCCAAATAAGCTGCTTAAATTTTATTTTAATACGTTCAATTGGGAAATCAAATTTTACACCGGCAGCCCTCTCAGAACTTTCACATGTTTTCATAAGGAATGACATGATATTTTCTTAACACGATTCCTAACTAAACTAAGAACTATTTCCAAACACTAATTGATACCTAGACAAATCCTAGTTATTTTATAGATTAAAGATGATCTGGTTTATGCAACCTACATGCATATATGCATACATACATACATACACACACACACACACACACACACATATATATATATATATATATATATATATGTCTCATTTATCTAAATTTAAATTTTATTATATTTGAACAATCAATTAATTTATATTTGAAAAGAATTGTATGCCGGAACTTCAAAAAAAAAAAAATGTTTTTAATTAAAATATTCAAAATTCAGTATTGTATGAATTTTAATTTTTTTATTAATTAAAAATAAGGAATATATAAATGATTAAAATTAAAAACAAATTGGAAATTCTAAATCCAGGTTTCTCAACTTTAAATAAATGCATGAATTGGAAATATTCCATTCAGATATTACTCAAGAACATAAGATAAGAAATCTTTCTAAACTAACTTTACTTAGAAGAAACTGTTTTCTATTAAGTAAAGTTATTAATAATTTTCATTAATAATAAAATTTATTAGCTTTGGAATTATTATTTTTTTAAATTTTCCATGAAATCCTCCGGAACACATAAAAAATTCTAGGACATTAATATTTAATTCGTTTGATACAAAAATATTCATTCAAATCAAAAATATTCTTTCAAATTATTTATAGTTTTGAGATTAAAAGAGCCAGTTTCTTCAATGTACATTTTTCTTGAATTTTGATATTCTGAAAAAAAAAATAATAATGAAATAATTCTTTTTCATGTTATTTAAGAAATATTTTAAATACATTTTCGGATTTGGCAATTTAAAAAGGAATGCATTTGGCATTGAATAACTTTAAATTTAATTATTTGATCTTCAGGAGTAATAAAAAGTTTTCCTTAAAAGTTATCAGTATTTTCAGCTGTTATTGATTTTAAGTTTCTTCGTTCGTCCGAAAGATGGCGCATGTATAGGTTAGGTCTGAAGATATCCTGTTGCTCTTGAATCCATTCTTAAGATACTTTCTAACTGACGGCCGCTTCGGAAAAGTTTGTGCGCTCTTTCGAAACTGATAATTTAAACTTTTATCGGCTGCATTCTTCTACAAAGAACTTGAATTTCAAAGATAAGTATTTGAAAAAATAATCTAACTTATTTGACGAAGCATAAAACTTAATTTGTAAGAAATTGTAAATTAGGTATAAGTAATCACAGTTTAAATAATCGTATTAAAAAGTTTTATGGATGTAATTTTCCTCATCAAATTGTTTATACACGTAGAATAAATTAAGCATTTTTTACTTAAAAGGAAAAGTTGTAAAAAAGAAATTTTTTTAATATTGCTTAATTAAATTTCGCATGAATACTTCTTTATTTAAAAACATCTTGATAGAAATAAATTTGAGATTTTCCCTTTCAAGTAGTCTGAGAAGTGTATTGATTTTTAAGATGATTAAATAGAAAAATATTTACATAAACAAAAAGAATCAATAAGATTAAATAACAAATGGATGTATTCAAAAGAAAATAGGATAGTTTAAAGAAGTAGTCCATAAATTCATATCAGTATACAAGTTTGTTTTAAAATAAACTTTGATAGTAATGAAAAACAAGAAAAACTGTTTACTAATCTGATTGTTGATCTGCTTTTATTTATATAAGATTAGTTCTTAAATTTAAAGCACAATTTCTGATGAAGTTTATATAAATATTTTAAGACTCTTGCATGACTAAAAAAATTTTCTATTCGTTGTGAGCTTTAAAGTCACTAAAACCTTCACATATGATTTCCGTCATCATGAATGTAATTGAAAGCGCTGCAAATAATGTTTTGAACTCTCTACCAAAGTACGTAAATCTTAGTTTAGAATATACAACCGAAAGAAAAGACAGCAATTTAACGAATGATCATGATGTATTGAATATATTTGATGAATATGAAGAGAATGTATGGTCACTAATCATGATGACTGTTGTATATTCTGTACTGCTAATAACAGGAGTTGTTGGAAACATTTGCACATGCGTGGTAATCTACCGTAATCGCTACATGCACACCGCTACAAACTATTATTTATTTAGCCTAGCAATCAGTGATTTATTGCTTTTGGTAATGAGCTTGCCGCAAGAAGTCTATGACCTCTGGGTACCACAGCCATACCCTTTCGGCAATGCTATGTGCGTCATGCGTGGCTTCACGGCCGAAACATCAACATATGCTTCGATTCTAACAATCACAGCTTTCACAGTGGAGCGATATATCGCCATTTGCCACCCTCTGAAATCTCATAAGTGGTCCAGTCTGTCCAGAGCTCTGAAAACCATACTTTTTGTATGGGTCGTTTCATTGGTGTGCGCTGTGCCAGTATCCTTTCAGTTTGGTATACTCTACATGCGAACACCTTCTGGCGAGGAGATCCTTGAGACTGCAGTTTGTACCATAAAGAGGCGTATGAAGCACGCATTCCTCATCTCGTCGTTGCTCTTCTTCTTTCTGCCTCAAGTTCTCATTCTTGTCCTCTATGTGAAGATTGGACTGCGACTGAGGTTACCCAATCCTTGTGCTAAAGGAATGGTATGTGATGAGAGTGAAACCAGTGACGGCACTGCTGAATTAAGCGGAAAAGACAAGCAATTACGAAGGATGACAACGATTAATAACAGAAGAGGAATTATAAAAATGCTTGGTAAGATCTATTTTTCAATTATCTATTCTTTTTTATCATTTAGATCTTATGAACTTTTCCTAAAAATATTCATCAAATATTTCAGAATAAATATATATAATATATACATTTGAAAGATTCATCATTCTGTATGCAAAATTAATAACATGAGTAAAATTGATTATAAAATTTATTCAATGGCACTCATCTTTTAAATACATGTAAAATCTTCTTATAATCTTTTAACAGTTTTATTTTATATTATTTTGTAATTTCTTCCCTGAAAATTAATTTATTTATTATAAGGAGGAAATTGTTTAATTATGTTTAGTTCACCTATAAGACAAATTTTATGACATAAAAAATAAATATAAAATATTTTTGAAATTGTATTTGCTCAATATTTGCTATTTAAATTATAGTCACTGTTAAATACATTATGTTTTTAATATTTTAATATGTTTTATAAATTTAGTTTCTTGTTTTAAATTTTAATGAGAGATATCATGTTTTACAAAAAAGTCTACATAAATGAATACTTAGTATTTTATTTGCATAAAACTTTAAGCTCTATTTGTAGTTCTTTAAATCTCTATGAAGGAATCGAAGATCTTCTTAAAGATACACAAATATCTATATAAATAAAGAAACTTAAATATTTTAGAGAAAACTTTAAAATTTATTTGAATTTCTCATCTTGAAAATTATAGATAAAATTATTCGTAAATTTTATGTTTTACATCTATGAACTATATATACATATTTATTTCCAAATAAAAAGAATGTAAGACTTAGAAAACAAATTTTTCATTTAATTTTTTCATAGAATGATTAACAATCCGTAATTTATAGTTTATAATTCATATGTAGATTCATTATGTAATATCTATAACTATTTTACTTTTTTATTATTTAGAAATTTAAATTTTTTTTCTCAATAATATCATTCATTAAAACCCCCAAATAAAATGTGTACATATTTTGATTTTTCTAATAGAATCCTAATTTTAATCTAAATTTGCCTAATTAACAAACTGTCTGATTAATCCATTAAATTATTGATAATATTAAAAACTATATTTTTCAAATTGTTAGTAATGCTTACCTAGATGAGATTTAATTAATGGAAATATGCATGAATCTTATTAAAATAATTGATATTTGGATACTGAATTAAAATACTAGAAACTCGGAATGAATAACTGTGGGACATAGAAAAATATCCTAACAGAACACAAAATTAATTTTAAGTGTGTAAATAAATTAAACTTATTCTGCTTAAATGGCAAAACTAGTTGAATGTTATTTTTTGGTTTGACAGTATCTTGTCCGAAATAGGGAAATTTGATGTCCAAAATTTTCAGCAATAATAATTTTTTATCATCAACTTATAAAGATTGATGTCTTCAGTTATGGGCAAAAAAAATTAGTTCTCACTGTAACCCAAAATAATTTTTACCTATTAATCCCGTATGGGGATTAACACATTAATATAAATCCCTTTGAAGTCACTGTCTCGTAATGCATTGAATTATTCATAACTGATTCTGCTGACTGCTCATAGATTTCGCAAAAAGTGGTGAGTATAAAGGATACATCAAAAACATATTTCTATTGATATTAAATTAATAGAAAGATTATTTCTGCTGAAGGGATATTAAAGAGATTTCTTGATGGCTTCCTCATGAATATTCAGTTTTTAAATTTCTAGTCAGTTGACTTTTAAAAATATTGATCAACTTCATAAAGCCAAACAAACATTTGTGAACGACATTGTATTGAAAGATCAACATATTTAGTCACATCTGTACAGATAAAGGCATCTAAACGTTTCAACAAAAGTTTTGATAGGAAAATATATAGTTTAGTAATTAAAAATTTTGAATTTTAACTGAATACCATTTGCAGCTTGTGATGATTTTCTCTCTTTTTGTTTTCTTTTTTAAAATTAACGTGTCATGAAAAAATTTTCTTTTTGTCACAGAACACAAAGAAACTTTCTACTAAATCATAAATTAAAAAAAATATATCCATGGCTTATTATTACAATGTAAAAAATTGAGTTTTAATGTTATATTAAGGTCCTCTGGGAAGGTAATTTACTCTTTTCTTATGATCACCTGAAAAAATTGCAAAGATTATCACAGTTTCATTAATAAGCTCAAAACTATTTCAATAATTTTTCACAATTTTTATACTCCAATTTATATAATGTGGTTGAGCATCAATAATAACTATAATTCATTAATAAAATTATTATAATAAAGATAAGAAAAGTATATAAATATAATAAAAGTATCAATAAAGATAAATATATATATATTGATAGTTATAATAACAGATAACTGTATAAGCTGAAATCTTTGAATAAATTGTATGTTGTCAATTTTATATTGAATGCGTCTGTAATAATATATACCAGTCAATCAATTTTCTCTTATTATGTATTTTCCACTTTCTCAGACGCCATAATTATTAGGGTATTTTTACAAATTATTCCAAGTTTCAATATTAATAAAAGGTGAATTTTTTAGCAAAGGTGTATTTTTTTTAAATCTTCCGTTATAACTTCAAGTATTGATTTTTTTTCTGAATATTTCCAAATTTATAGAAAGAATATGAGGATTATGTTTTGGTTTTAATTATCATGATATATAATAATAGTATAGACCATGTCATTAATAGCCTAATATTGAAAAACAATCCACATATAAAGGATTTTTGTCCATATTATTTAACTTTAAATTTATCACAAATGACTTATCTTAAAATATTCTTGAACTTTTTCTTTATATATACCTACTTAGCTTTGAAAATCTAACAATGTTGATAAGTGAAATTGGTCTACTTATGAATCAAACTATTCTCATACCTATGATTTTACTCTATTAAAAATTTAATATTTAAATTACATTTTATTTAGAAATAGGATAGGGTATGCATTTATGAGCTACGCTATTTAAATATCTATTTTTTTACAAATTTATAAAAAACAATAAAAAAGTATAAAATGCAGAGAAATTTAAAGTAAAACAATGATTTGCTTCAAACTTAAACTGAAAAAAATCTAGCTTTTAATTAAATTTTAAAAACTATATAATTTAGAAAAATTAAAAATCAGTAAAAACATTTTTACAAGAGGCAGAAAATTATCCACAACAGATTCTATCCTCGATAAAAAAAAAATAAATAAAAAAAAAAAAGATAAATTGTACAAAGGAACAGTAAATGTATTGAATATGTTTAAATAAAATTTTACATTTGAATTAATATATTTCTATGCATAAATATTCCTTTATACGAAAAGAAATTTGATAGTTGAATTCTATTTCTGTATATAAACATACATACTTCTGTGGAAAAAAGACAATATTAGCTTAAATTTTACGCTTGAGAAAAGTAACTTGACAAAATTTAAAGTTACAGGGAAATACCGGATTGTCGTAAATAAAATTTAACTTAAAGGGGAGTCTAGCTAAATATTTTAAAAATGAACAGTCAAAAGTTTCCGGGTAGAAAATATATTTTTATTTTTAATCTACTTACAGCACAGGTTAGTAATTTACAAAAACAATTGTATTAGAGTCACACACGGAAAGGTGGGGGATGTATCTGCCGTAGTTCATAAAGTTTTGGCTCTCACTGAAAAGTTCAACTGGAGAGCTGAAGAGGGTGCTCTCTGGATGTTAGGAGAGGAGTGTTGCAATCTAGATTTAAAAAATAACTAGAATAGAAATTAAAAATTTAACTTGATTGGCACAAACAATTATTAGCTCTGCGGTACACTTTATTAAAAATTTTGGGTACATGGTAGCCTAGTGGTAGGATATTGCTCTTTGAAGCAAAAAGACCCGAGTTTGATACCAGCTATTGTTGAACAATGGTAAATGAATGTTGCGCATTCGCTTTTACCAAACTCGTCTATCGAGGTGGAAGGTTTTGAGTTTTACAGGTTCTCTAACTTGCGGTTCGTGAATATGATCCACTGTCTATAAAAATATCTCCCTGAAGCTAATTCACAAGGTGGACATAAAAACATTTCACAACAGACATCAGCCGTTTGGTTGTCCACAATGAGGTGCCAAGAACTTGCAGTACATTAAATTCGGAGTGCCATTGACGTGGACCTCATAGTCACAAAATCTTAGCCTATTTCTTATACGTGTCTACAAAAATTATTGTATGTTTCAAGAATAAATAAACTATAGGAAAGAGATATATTTTGAAAACGTAACATTATTCACTAATTGAATTATTGTTGCCTTTGGTTATTTGATTGGAAGAGCTGAATCAAGTCCATGAAACTATGCACACTGAAGAACTAAACAAAACTAAAATATGACTTATAGACAGATGTAGCAAGTGGGCGTTTTCCGTGTCCTGAAACTGAAGCACCAAAGGTAGGAGTCTGACTAAGCTACAATGCCTGGGCATCTTAGCTGGGCTTAATTAAATGACTTTCATGCCAAGGGTGACCTTACAAGAAGTTAGACACCCGACGTACTTGAGTGCCCATTCCACTCAGTAACACTCCCTCTCCCTGATGAGGCAGTTTACAGTACATAATATGTAGGATTTGAGGGTGAAGAATTGACTTACATTTATCCAATAAAAATAAGTAATTTCCTCACGGTAAAAAGAAAATTATTATAACAAAGAATTAGTTTGAATATGAAAAGAAAATTTTTATTTTTTATTCATCTTAACCAAATTATTTTGTTATGTTTTTAAATTGTTTGCTATAATAATCTAACAAAAACAATTTAGTAGACTGATATATAATATGAAGGATTCAAAATCTGATTGTTTAATAACATTTAAGTAATATTGATTTAAACTGCAATCTAAATATTAAAAGTCCGCCAAGTGGTTTTATTCATCTTCTTGTAGTAAAACATCTTCAATGTTTGCATAAAATATTTGTAGGAAAAAATTCAGAATTTTTGAAACCTGGTTACATTTTGTCAATATTTACACCAATGTTCTTATATACGCTCTACTTATTTTTCTTAAAATTTAACTTTTGAATAAGTAATTTCAGATAAATCGTATTTTAAATGAATTTAAGATATGTTTCCTTCTGTTAAATTTTAATGAATATCAAGAAGTCATAGTATGTGAAACGAATATGAGTTTGTTGCTCTTTATTATTTTGTTTTACAAAAATTTTGGTGGTGGTTTATTAAACTTTTTAGTTATAGACTAGATGGGATAATTAGATATAAGTGTGGATAAATTAGAGTGTATGTTAATATTTTAAATTATATGAAACTACGTTTTCATATAAAAAAAATTCGAAGAACTAGTCTAATCATAAAATTAAAACACTTTTTTTTTAATTAAATAAATTACAGAAGTGTGGTTGGAAAATGGAAGGAAATATAATACATTTATTTCTTATCATTAATTACTAATTAATGGGAAATAATTATTTACACGAAATATTTTGTTTTCAGAAATATGAACATAAGCTCTTTTATTTGTATTTAATGAAAATAATTAATGATGTAATGAAAACTAAGAGCATATATAATGAGTTATGTAAAATAAAATTTACAATCAATATTTTAAGTTATGAAACTTTTAATTCATGTAATTTAATTTAATGAATTTCAAAGACATTAATTTTAAAGTCCTTGAATTTTTAATTGAAGTAAATAGGGAGCGACTTAATTTTAAGATAATTAGATTATTTCAAAACTTTTTATCTTATTTGCATATTATGAACAAATTTAGTGTTATTTCATAAGAATTTTATAAGGGTATAAAATACAATTAATTTCAAAAATAAATTAATTATAATACGTTTCAAGAACTTATCATTTTAATAACTTATTCCCCAGATTTGCTTTGGTAAAGATTATTGTGGATAATTATCTTATGAAATTAATAAATTCCATTTTTGATAAGTTTATTATTTACCTTTTCATGTATATATATATATATGTATATTTTAGCTCTTTTATGAAAATAATGCTAAATATAGTTAATATATTTTATAAAGTTAAATATACATTTGATATTTTCTCATTATTCAAAGCATAGGAATAAATTAAACAAACGTATAGTTGTGAAATATATTGTTTATTTTAGTAATTTGTCACATTTTATATTTCAATAATGATTTCTCTAATGTTTAATAAAATTGAAATATTAAACATATGATTTTAATTTAGCATTCACTTAATTTCCTGTTTCAATTATTCAAAATTGAAGGATGTAAAAATATTCAAATTAATGATTCAAGGGTATTTGTTTACTATTTTGCTTATATGAAAACACGCTTAAAAGATTTTTAAATTATGTTTTTGCCATAACCTAATACAGTGACAACTATTATTTAATATTTAAATTATTGTAATGCATATAAAAGTTTGATAAAAAAAATGTTGAATTTTACAATCATTCTCTATAGGGAGTATTTTGAAACAATTTTGAAAGAACTCTATAGATTAAATTAGTAGTATTTTATTTTTTATTTTTACCTTTAAATAGTTTTGATGTATGAAATTTAGTCATGCAATTGATACACTTAGTTCCGATGTATCTACAGATCATACTCTGAAAAGTTAAGATTATTATGCATAAAAACGGAAAAAAAGTATCTTATTTAAGCCTTGAGTGGATATTCAACAAGCATTTGAAAACCTTTAGTGTCGTAGGACTAAACTCAGGATGTTTAAACTCAAATTACCTTCAAATATTGTAAAAACTCTGTAGTATCAACAAAGAGTGAAAATTGCAGTTCTAATCGGATAGTGGATAGATCTCCAAGGCTTTGTCGAAAGTTTGATCCATTGGAATAATTTAGTTTATGAGATTATCAAATGACTCTTCATCATATTCAGACAATCTCTCACGACATGCATTTTAAAATTTAAGGTCATACAACAAACATTAAAATCCAAAAAGTAGCGAAATCTTGAATATTTCTTTTGAGATCTATAAAAAGTTAAATTTAATCTCTTTCTCCACAAAATTACCAAATTGTGTTCACAGCAAGTGTAAAAAACCAATTAAAAGTAACCCAAAGATACCATTAAATGAAAACAGTGGGAACTATATGAAGTTTTAATATATCTTGGTATTCAAATAGACTGTAAATTATCATTAGATACCTCCAAACAAAAGGTACTCAAATTGCTTTAAGATTGAGAGCCATGATACTTAAAGACTGTGATTTCAAAAGTAAATTCAAGAAGCCATTTACCTTATTGTCATAAAAAGGATAATAAGAAAGTATTTAGTGCAAACAAAAATAGTTCAGCTTTCTAGTATACAACGCTACTATACCCATTTCTTCACAGTACAGCAGCTACAACTTTTTTAGCATGCATAGCACCGCTAACCTTAAACAAACCTTAGAAAGAGGTGCTTAAAATGTGACATTTTAGCTCTTTAAAAACATTTCTCACAATCAGATCAAAATTTTTTAGCTCTCTCTATTGGAGCAATCGTCAAGAAAGACAACATTCGTCCTTCTTCTGGCTTAAGAGTATACAATGGTATAATATACCTCAATTACCTTAAAGATCCATCAAATCACCTAATTTCCAACTATTTGATGTAAATTATTACACAGGTTGTCAAAAGTATAACCAATATACACAATTATCATAAATATAATTGCAGAAATTTATACCCTCTTGAAATTGCAATCTTCCAATTCAGCCTTAAGTGCAGGCTCTGGTGTTCCTGAAAGCCATTAACCATACAAAATAAAAGCAATATTTCTCAGTGATGATTTGGAATGGTAACTTATTGATTTTACTGATAAAAATCCAAAACTAAAAACCAAATTCATATATGTACATGAAATACAGCATTCTCTTCAACAACTACTAAAACCAAGAAAATTCAACTTAGCTGGATATGTGAACGACCAGAATCCCTGTGCAATGCGAATAAAAACACAAAAGGGTCTAAAACGGATGCCTATGCTCAAATACTTAACGTATCATATCATATTTAAAATCTACTCTATTGTTAAAACTCTAACGACAGTCACCTACCATATAGAAACAGCAATAGGACACTAAAGAACAGGACAAATTCACCAAGCAACTTATTCCTACATTTTCAATCCAGCTATACATAAATTGCATAACAACGAACTGTGATCCTTTTCCAAACTACATCATTAAAATTAAATTATCTAATTTTCCTCTTTGTGTGTATGGTGCCAAGGTTAACATAATACTTAACTTACCATATCCACCATCTGCTATACTAACTCTAACAATAAAAATTTAATAATGGACCTTATGGAAAGAGTGATAAGGTACTATAGAACACAGTCGATTCACCAAGCCAAAAATTAATACCTTTTCAATCAACACTTTACCCATACATGTTTTAGGTTATAACGAACTAAGATCCTTTTCCAAACTACTTCATTAGAATTAAAAAAATCCTACTTATCTCTTTGTGTCTGTGGTGTCGAAGGCATATTTTGCCACTATGTTCTGAGCTGATCTCACAAGAAAACATTTATTTAAGAAACCTGCTACAATATCACGTATCAGTTATCTTAAATTATGCTTTAAAACTTTTCAAGAAAAAAAACAAAAACCAATTTACAGTTCACGGATTCGATGTTTGTACACATAATAAAAAGACAGGTAGATTTAGAATTGTCAAGCTCATCGGATTTAATTTCACCTAAAACAATCTCGTTCTATTTTAAGTAATGAACAACTTAAAAATTATGAATTATAAACCCATTTTATTGAACATTTATTACGCATTTTTTAGTGATAAATCAAATATTTGACTTCGGGTTTGTTGATACGTAATACGTCAACAAACCCGACCAGTGAATGGATATCATTAAATGGAACATTTTAATGATATCCATTCACACAAACTGTATTTATCATTTCACTTCATTATATTTATATATATGTATATATAACTAATCACTCCATTCAAATTTTACATTTTTAATTTTTTAATGTATAATAATTTTACTTAAAATATATTTTGTAAGATATATCCAAAATTTTGTTTAATATTTAGAATAAATATAAATACAATAAAGAAATTAGGTAAGAATATTTACCAAATTGGTACTTTTTGGCAACAATAAATTCGGTCTTTTTTCCTAATTCTAATTCTTGTGTTATAATCATCAAATTAAAACTTTTTCAATAAGGGTTCTGAGCGTAATGTCTTGATTTAGACATTAGTCCTCAGCCATTACAGAAAAACCACACTTCGTATCAATATGGTCAACAATTCCTGTTGAAGCTGGCTAAGTTTGTTATTCAGTTAATTTGATTTATTGTAAGTTCTATAAATTTTCCTTTATTCTGTATGATTATTTCAATGACTCAAATTTTAAATTTCATATTGGAAATTTCCCTTTGTCTACTGGTTGTATTTTCTTTTTGCTATACTTACATTGTCTTGTCAAATGGCTTTGTATTTATATTTTCTCCAAATATTAAACAATCTTCAAATATTTATTTTATGAAAACTCTATTTAAGATGCTTTTGCTCAATATGTATTGCCCAACTTATAAATTTTGTTTTGTTTACATTTATTTTCCATTATACTTATGATATTTTTGAGTAGTCCTTACTCACATACACACACACACACACACACACACA
>JAPDSC010021704.1:0-12001 GCA_026290005.1 Latrodectus geometricus | reverse complement strand
ATATATATATATATATATATATATATATATATATATATATAATTTATTTTAAATATTTTATTAAAAAGAATTTTAAACTTCCATGGAACTTATCGGAAATCTATTAGGGAAACCAATTTCTTATAAAATTTTGGGGATTAATATTTATATTCTCGTTCCTTTTAAAATAAGCCAAATTAAAGTTATTTCTTGAAATAAAAAAAAATTGTAAAATGTTTGAAACAGATATTAATCTAAAAGGAAACCGTAACCTCAAAATGCTCAGGAACATAATTCCACTTTGAAATCTTACGGAATGTTCTTTTTCATAAAAGAATTTGGATCGGCATTGTGTGTTGGATAGAAATATATATAACCGCTTTTTATCCACATTTCTCAAAAGCGATTTCGTTAAAAAAGGCTTGTTAGGCTTTGTCCTACCACAAAGGTTTTGAGAAATTATGTCTTGATTTATGTCAATGCCCTATTATGATGCAATTATTTTTGTAGAAGATTTTTTCTGAAATTTATATGTGTGTTATTTTGGGAAAATATTTCGGTTGTCAACAGAATTTTTATGGTTAAAGATTCTTAATCACGAAAAAAACTTTTAAAAAAATGTTAATAATAAAAAAATATTATTAAGAATTTTTTGTTAACATTTTGTTCATTATTTAAACGTTTAATAAAAAAGAAATTTTTTTCATTAAGCTTTTTTTTCATAATAAAAAAATTATTATTAAGAATCCTGAAATTGCTTCTTGGGTAGTGAGTAGTTTTGAAGATATACCTTGATTACTTGCAAAGTAAATATAATTAATGCCTAATTGCATCTTATAAGTTTTCTTAAATATTGTTGATATTACGTATATAAAATTAATACTATTAAGAATATTAATAATCATTTTTCTTTTTAGTGTTTTATATGTTAGTTATTCAATATAAAATTAAAGGTTATGAAGCTGAAATTAATTAATTTCATGTAACATAAAATATACTTTAAAATGCATCAGACATTTTAGATTATTTTAGAGTTTGTATTGAATGTATACACAGAAGTTGTATAAAATATCCTATTTAATGATTACTTGATGTTATTGAAATACCTTATTCTAAATGATGTACGGGATTTGTGGAATTATTTTTTATGTTACCTTTTCTTAAAAATGAATGAGCTCATATTTTTAAAGAATAAAATATTGCGACAGCTGATATTATTCTCACAAATATCGCATAGAAAACTCACCATGTTTTTTTGTTATGTGGTTTGTCAGCTATTGTGTTCATTTCATCAGACATTTTTTGTGAGTTTTCTTATACTCAAAATTTATGTCGTAAATATTTAATCAAAACAGTGATGATGTGTTTACTTAAAAAATAGAATCTGACGCGGATGTTAAAGGAACTGTATCAAAAGTAATGTTTTTCATGCGGCAAAAGTAAATTAAGTGTCATATTATCATGATAGTAAAATATCGTTGCTTTTTTTTCATTACAGCTTTAATGACACTTATACTGCTGAACTGGTTTATAATAAACATTAAAATCACACTGATCATGGCCTCATTTTAAAAATATATTGATCTAAAAACAAAATTTGAAATTATTCTTTGTAAAATAAGCAATATATATAACAATATAGATATCTTACACTATTGAAAAACATTGTTTTATATTTATGTATGACAACAATAGTTTTATATACATACAACAATTTTATGCATATTGTTGTAAATAAAAGAATATTTAGGTTTTTCATTAAATAAAAGTAAATTAATTGTCATATTATTATGATGATGATAAAATAGTTGTTTTTTCATCATTACTGCTTTAATTATACTTCTGCCTTTACTATATAATAAATATTATACACAGAACAAACGTTGTCTCATTTAAATATTTAAACATTTGAGACTAAAATGACTTGAATGTTATACATGCAATACAAGTTCAACTCATAATTTTCATATATTCAAAATTAATATCCTACAATAAAGAGAGAATCTTATAACAATATTTATTTTTATGGTGAAAATGCTTAGTCACATTGAGTGTTTATTTAACTGCATATTAAATATTTGTCTATAAATAATTGTCTTTAATTTATGTCCTGTTTTCACTTTCATTACATTTGATAAGAGTACTTCATTCTTATACACAGAACATTTCACATGCTTTTATTATTTAAAATTTCACAGCTGAATGTATTTAAACAGTTTTTCAAGAAATATTTCAGTTAAAATTTCTAAAAATGGAAATTTAATAAAAAAAATGTGGTCATATTTAATAAATTAATGATTAGTGTATTAACAACAAATTCAACCAATATACATATTTGATTCTGGTAATAAATGTTATTGTTTTAATATAGTATACTAGGTATACTAAGTCGCTTTATTTTTAATGTATAAACGCATGTTTCATAGTAGTTAATGAAATTAGAGTTTTTCAATTTGACGAAGTCCTTAAAAAATAACTGTTAGTGCCTTATGAAAATTATTCCGGAAATTTCCATAGTTCCATACATGGATATATTCGGCAAGTAACATGCTTTTAAGTGTCTTTATTAGATGAAGTTCTGAACATTTGAGTGCATATGTTACGCGTTAATGTTACGATGAGTATCATAGTGCATATTAAAAGTATTATATATTACATGAAATATTAACTTGCAATATGGAACACAATGTATGTGCAACATTTTTACTAACTCACATTTGTTACACGTTATAAACTTACCTTTTAAATCAACTCATTATTTCGATAAATTCACATCACAATTTTTTATGAAATCTGCTTTTTTGTTTAGTTTTTTGGAGTTTAATATTCCATGGATGTTTACTTCTCAGCAACAATATTATAAATACACACAGAAAACTATCATAAAGGGGTAAAACCATATTGACTTGACAGTTTCTCTTTAGCATATATGTAAATTTAGATATTGATATATTTAAAATGTTTGATTTTTTTTTATGTTATATAGAATAAATGCAATTTTTTAACTACTGAGATTAACCTGATTGTATCATATGAAATCTTATTTATATTGAGAACCACAAATAAAATAAATTTTGCATTAAAATAACAATCAATTTCTTTTTCTAAGAATTATATATCATGCAATATCAAATCATGGATTTAATTTACAGACAAAAACATTTTTTTTTTCAGTTTAAGTAATTTTGTGAGAAAACATGTAATTTTTTTTAAATTATTTAAATGAATATATATATATATATATATATATTGAAATCCAAATAATTAATTGTCTAACGGACAATTGCATTTTGTTTATAAAAATAGGATAAATTACTCTCAATAAAAAAGTCACAATTCAAGAGGCAACTAATTTTATATGTTAACATAGTTGATAATATGAGAGAGCGCACTTACTTTCTAACTGTTATAAATAAGTCCAAGTAAATAGTTATTTCTATTATTATGAGAGACGTTAATCGAAAGTGCACCTGGCGTCTTGAAGACACACTTTGTAAAGGGTTTTCCCTTGGCGGACCTCTTAAACTCTTGTGTCGGCGAGTGCCTATTATTTGTAGGTTGACCAATAAAATGAGTTGAAACATGATTAAACCCTTAGAGGAATATTTCGCAATAATAGAAATACCCATTATTTTAACCATGACTCAAGCATTATAATTTTGAATCTTTAAATAAAAGCAAGGGATTGATTTTGGGATGAAGTAATACAGTAACAATGAATAAAATAATCAACTTATAATTTTCATAAAATGAAATTACACATGATTTGTTTTTAAAAAAAATCTGTTCCCTTATTGGTCTTATAAGTGAATTTTTTAATTTAAGCAATTATAATCAGTAAAATTGAGCAATAATTGACTAAACAATATTTCTCTTTCTACAAACGGCATTTTGTTTAATTCGCTTATATTCTAAATAAATTCATGATTACTATTTGTTAATATTCCATGTAAATATTATTTTAAATCGATGTGTAAAAGAAATATTTTATGCTAGAAAATGTTAAAGATAATGAGTGAATATTATCAAAATTTCATTTCAAATGCTTTTGTGCTGTGTCTATTATTACTAGTACTCTTTTTAAATAATCAAGAAATTTTTATCGGTTTTCAAAGCAGTTTTCTTTAAATTTGACGTTGGAATAGCAATGTAAATATATCATATCAGCAATATTTTTACCAAAATCATTTTTGTAAAAACATTTTAAATGTATTGCGGTGTTAATGACCACATAGAATTCATATCTTAAGGATTTGTGACGCTTTTCTTTCTTAAATATAAAATTCTTTTTTTTTCTATAAGGGTTGCTCTGCTGCACTTTTCCAACTGAACTATAATTTGGTGTCGTCCGACTTCCTCAGTACACACATGACATGGGTACTCATTTATAAGGTGGGCATACAAGGAAAGGACAAACTCGGGAGAGAGAGAAAGTAATCGATGCTCGAATCGGAGTTCAAACCGAGGACTTCTCTATCCACACACTGACCGCTAGACAAATGAAAATTATTCCTACGTAAATAAATATCTAATTCTAATTTACGTAAAACTTACTTCACAAATATATATATTATATATACTTCACAGATAATCCTTTAATAATTTAATTAGATTTACTGCATTTTAAAATATACAAATGTTTTATCAGATATTTACAAGATGTGCAAAATTTATTCATTGGATGCACTTTAAAAAAAATCTTACTAAACTCAAATGCTCTTGATGTAAGTGACAAAAAAATAACTATTATTAAGTACAATCCATACAGTTATTTGGTACTAAGCATACGAGAGTATAATTACAATGACATAATATTTAGCAGCATAATTTAAACAATCAGAATTCAATCTATTATTGATTACCACCAGAATTAACAAGCACGTTAAAAGACTTTTAATGACATTCATCTGTGTGATAGTACAAGGAAATTACAAATCTTTATAAGCAATTTACCAGCCTCAAATTACGGAAATACAGTGGTATACAAAACTTAAGCAACAATTTATATTTCAAGCAGATGGATTATAAAACTAAAGAAAAGGGTTACAAAACATCTGGCTGGAGAGAAGAGAAAACATGGTCAGGATAGCAGACCAAGTAGCAGGCGAAAACACATCCTGTTACTATAGTGTCGATTCCTGGTGGTCATCCACGAAAATAGGCCTGGAGGCTTAAGTGCTCTTACTGACACAACTTTAAATGTACTCAAGGACATCTCGCACATGCGCTGGCGATCACACTAGTTGGAAAATTCATCTTCGCGAGAACGCTATAGTGTCCTTTACTAATGACAGATATTGTGTGATTTCCATCATTAGTTGATTTGAAGAGAGGTTGGGGAATTTTTTCATCTCATAAAAATGATTGAAAGAGATCATTACGGTGGTCTTAGAGTTGTCATATGGAGAAGCATAATATTGAAAGGACTGAGGACCACGTTTACAACAAAAGTTCTTTGGCAGGAGGTGTCCTTCGCAATGTGCATTAGTGCCATTGGAGAAGACTTATTTATTATTATGAATAACAATGCACGACCACACCTGACCCTTACTATTCAACAGATATTCGAAAAAAAAGATGACACTCGACTGCATTGATTAGGGCATTTCCCTGATTTACACCCCGCTAATCATATACAGGGTGCTTTTGGGCTTCTTCCTCTGGGGTAAATCCAACTGGTACTGATTGATGAATGAGCAAGCTCCCATGGGAAGTGCATGTCCATTCCTGAAGTTGGCCCGTTCTTACCTCAAGAACTGTTAGAAAATAAGGTGCTAAATATAGAAAAACTGTAAGAAGAAAGCATTTCAGTAAGGGAAGGGTATATCCCATTCTAAGGAACATCTGCTTGACTCATAATATGGTTACACATAATTGCTCTTAAGCAGGCAATCACGTGTAACCATACTATGAGTTAATTAAAGTATTTTTTTATTCTTTACAGTATTAATTTTTGTGCAACTACACTTCTGTAGTTGTTTACGTACAAAATACTGTCTCTCATTTCTGAATTTCATGACTTTCAGATGATTTCACTTGGAGTTATGGCAAAAAACACGTGTTACATACATTTTTCATTCCATTGTATTTCCTAACGTTGTTTCAGTAAACTTTACCGAAATATGAAACTGTTTTAAAGAAAAACATACTATTTTCTTGTTTGAAGCTAACAAACAATTATGGTGTCTTAAATAAAAAAATGAACCTAAATCACAAACGCTGCCATTAATAGTAACAGTTTATCAATAAAAATTATCCAAATTAGCAAAAAATAAATTTTTAAGTAGAGCTAAATAAAAAAAAAAGTGTTTTGTACTGAAAAGAGAAAAAGAGGACAATTCTGTAAAGTATTTTATTTCAATAGAATGTTATTCTCATACCATTTCATTTGAAGGCAAATATATGCATATCAATCAATATTAAATTAATTAATGTATACGAACTGTCAGTGACTGCGAATGCTAGTTTCTCTCTCTGTAGCAATAACCAGAATTACTAAATGAGGGATTGATAATAGTTTTTGCTCATAAAGTCCTATAGATGTAGTCACATTATTCTTAAATAAAGAAAACAAGCATATTTAATTGCACTAAATAGTTTATATTATTTTAGCATTGCATACAAAGATTTTCACAAGTCACACATATAATTTTAAAGCTTCGTATTTGAATTATGACTGTTGAAAACGTTTAATTTTTTCCAAAATAATTTCTTTTTACTTTTTTGTATAAATACTTTGTATGAACTTTGAAAACATTTTCTGAAATGTACATAGTTAATAAAATGCCCAAGAATGATCGAAGCACCACAACAGCCATCTGATAATATAGCCAGTTGAATTAAGACACTAATATAGTTGGAATCGATATACTTAGTTAATCATAAGCGTCAGCTTTTTATAAAGTATTTGTTTTTAATACTACTTTAATTTTGAAATCATTAGAAAACAAATGATTTAATTGCTATCTATCTATCTATCTATCTATCTATCTATCTATCTATCTATCTATATATATATATATATATATATATATATATATATATATATATATATATATATATATATATATATATATATATATATATATATATATATATATATATATATATATATATAATTTTTTTTAAACATGTAAGTTAATTTATTATACATATCTATTCAAAATTTTCAGGATTTTACGCTTAGATATTTCACTCACCGCAATCAAATTTGCAATTCCTTATTTTCCCTCATGCGTTAAAATTCAAAAATAGTAAATGAAATTTAAAATTCTTGGAGTTTATAAGCTGTTTAATTATTTTAAAGTATCTTCATATTTTAGAATTAGATTATCAAATTTCAGTTTCAAAGACAAAGAATAAAACAAAAATGTAAAATGTTTTAAAAAATAACAGTATATAAACAAGACAAAATAAAGTCTAAGATTATTTTATATTTGCTTTAATATTTACAAGTATTGCATTATAATACTAAGTAAGGTTTATATCTAGTATTGCACAACATAATATTTTTCATTCTTACAAAGTAATAAATTTCTTCGTAAGCAAGAAAAATTGTCACGAAAATTAATACAAGGTACATGAAAATTTCAAACACTACAATAGTACATATTATATAATTTTAATACATATATAGTGGAATGATATTACTCCAATAAATTTTCAGGTTTTTAATTAATGAAGAACTAACAGGATGGTTTACATACTTAGAATGTTGTACAACCAAAAAGGAAATTAACAATTCTTTTATTTCTTCTTTCATTAGATACTATGAATCTGTTTGATAGAAAAAAGATTTAAAGGAAATTTTTATTTCCATACCTTTTAAATTAAAAATATGCTTTTATTGAATTATATTTTGATACAAGCTTGAAACAATTATCTCTAATAAAATTCTGAATTAAATATGCTTATTAATTTAAAAAAAAATGCAGATGTTTGAAAATTTATTACCCTAAAAATAACAGAAACGTTTCAACCAACTGTAAGTGAGGTGAAATGTAGAAAGAGAAATGAGAATTTAAACAACAATTTTTCATCAAATTTACGGAAATTTCTGTTAGCAGCCAATTTACATTCAAATTTAGAAGTTTTTCTTGTTATTTAAAATTCCTTTTTTTTCCAAGTTTAATAAGTTAACTATAATTATTACATTACATTAACATATAATAAGTTAACCAGATTTATTACATTACATGTCAACAACCCTAGAATATTTGCATTTGTATGGAAATTGATAAAACAAAATAAACGGAATATTGCAGTAATCATTTTATACGATAGATGGCGCTGTTAATATTACTTGTATTACACAAGCACATCATAAATTATTCAAAATACTTACAGTGTGGGTGTGAATGTCCGTTTTCTTTCGCTCAATTTAATTCTGGTTCAATAAATTTAGCCTACATCTGATTACGTGTTTAGTATGTTTAGATTTCATCAGATGAATGTGACCAAATTTAAAACATCCTACTTAAATTTCACAATAAAGAACAAATATAAAACTAGCACAATGGAAACAGAAATTTATTAACCAATTTTTGTATATTATACAGAAAAAAAATGAGAACTTTAAAAAAATTACTTTAAAATTAAATTTTGATTTAAATGTCAAAAGATAAAGCATTTATGTTTAATATATAAAAAATACAAGTTACAAAATATATTTTAACTTTTAATGTTATTACGAATTTAAAATACAATGATAAAGAGAAAGAATAGAGTAAATGCATTGAAAACAGTAGAAGAACTTTACTAGAATTAGATATTTTTTGTATACAAAATTTCAACCAAAAAAAAAAAATTAAAGAATCACTTCCAAATGAGATGCTTCTTTAAAAATAAAAACAATTAAATTCTAAAATACACAAAATGTGTTCATTATAAGGCAATTAAAAATGCGTTTCAAAACGATTTTGGTATAGAGAAATAAAGTCCCATTTATAGATTAGTTAAAAACTAATCGAATAATGTGTATTATGTGTTTGAAAACTATCATTTATTACGAAGTTATTAAATATTGAAGTTGGAATTTTTCTCAACAGCATTCTAATCCATTTCTGACTGGCAACACTTTTGGAAAGTTAATTCACATTAGCTGCAAAGGGAGAAAACAATTATACTTTAATAATCGTAAAACCCAACCATCGTTATATCTTAAAAAAAGTTAAGCTTTCTGAATGTGAAAAAAAAGAGGACATCCAGTGTACTAAATGTTTTCCTTATTCTCAAATATTAGATATAGATAATAATTTTTAAAAGAGAAAAAAGTCTTGCTTCTTTCTTGAAACGGGAATAGTTCCGGAGCAGAATGTCCATCTCTTAAATTAATTGCATAGTGAAATTAGCAAAATTAGAAGAACTTTATTCTGAAGTTAATTCAATTTTAATTAAATTACAAGCGCTGTATTTAAAATTTGGAGCGAAACATTGTTTTTAATTTAAATTATCGATAGACGGATATAATTCCTACTTTTCTACTCAGACATTTTCAATTCAATCTCCAAGAAAAATATTGGTTGACAAATAGAACAAGGATTTTATTTATCTAGAATTTTTGTGATCTTATTTATATACTTAAAAACATTACAAAAATTACAATTAATAAAAATTAACGGTAACAGATATTTCATTTTAAACATATATTTAATTTCTTTTAAATGGAACACACATTATAAAATCGAGAGTTCTATTGACAAGGAAAATTCGCGTTTTATGATAGTCATTTTTGTTTTTTATCTATCATTTTTGTTTTTTGCCGATCAAAAAAAGATAAATCCATGTAAAAAGCATAACAAACCCAATGCAATCAAGACCATTATTTGCCTTTACTGACAAAGGATCTCTAACCACTGTATTTACGACTTTTCAGAATATTTTATAGGAACATCTCATAGAAAGTATGAATAAAAAATCTTAAATCAAGAAGATTGAAACTATTATTCATCCGCTACATATAGGGGATATTCTTAATTCTTGCAAACAACATCATAGATGGAATAACTTTGTCTTCTCTTCCTTAATGTAAACAAAAGTCCATCCAGAAGAATCTCATGTCATCAGTAAATGTCTTCTGATCAACAGAGTCAACGTGGATGTGTGTAATGGCACTTCGAATTTGAAGGACAGTTGCGAAACGGTTATGTTATTTTTCTGTATATCTGTTGCCGTTGGGGATTTTCTATTGACGTTCTAGATTTTCTTCTATGGAATATAGCCCACTGTCTTAGAAAAAACTTTTTCTAAAAAAAAACGCGATAGATTTTAAAAGGCCATACAGCAGCCTTCAGCTGTTGGGTTGTCGATTACGAATAAACTGGAGGCATATAAAATGAAGAATCATTATGAAATTTAACACATTTGAATCTTCTTTGAAATACTGGATAAAATCTGTTCTATGATAATATAAGCAGGAACTTTTTGTTCTGTTGAACTGTTTGTTGAAATTTGTATAAACTTTGTTTTTGTATAAAAATTTACTATTTAAAATTTCTAGGTGTGATTAAAGTCTATGTCAAGGGAATCGATATTGAAGGTATTAATAAATATGTCATTGAAATAATCATAAATATGTCCTTGAATGATCACCATGCGTAATTAAATGTAAAAAGATATTAAATCCCTCATCTCGAAGTGACTGTACTTGAAAAGTGCCGAAATTGAAGAAATTTTGTGTTAATCGATTGATTTATGTCTAACACGTATATAAATCTTTTAAATTAAAATACGCTTATTAAAATAAATAATACAATTTGAAAGTACTTTTGACAATATCATTAAATAAAAATATATAAAAATGTGATTAAAATATAATAAATTAAACATTTACTTAAACAAAATAAAGCTTTGACGTTTATCTATAATCACAAGAATTAAAGCACAAAAAAATTGATAAATGAAAAATAATTATTAAAAAGTTCAAAATAATGAATATAAACAAAACTATAAATGTTTAACTCATTTAAGAAGGATAAATATAAAGTTAATAACAAATTTATGCACAATGTTTTGTATGAAAGTGAAATTAGAAATTATATTATATAGGTTGTGAACAATTCATTATCTCAATAAAGCAATTTAATGTGCGGCAAAAGGAAATATTATGATAATTTAACAGTGTTAATATATTACCATTTAAAAAATTATACTTGAACCAGAAATTTTGAGCACATTTTTAAATTGTTCATTAATTTAAAAAAAACAATAATGAGGCAATTATATATTAACTAGTCTAGTATATGACAGGGACATTGAATGTTTGGGGAAAATGTTAATATCTTATTATTAAATATATCAGTAATGACGAAAGAATTTAATATTTCTGCCAATATTATTTTAGTATGTTGTTAATCAAATAAAGATGCCAGTTTCATCTGGAATAATTTCTTACAAGCAAATACTGTTAAATTTAGAACTTTTGCTATAATTGAATTAATGTTGAGTGTACTATTTATTTAAGGTAAATCAACTATAGTTCAAAAATAAAAAAAATTGGCGAATAAAACTACAAAACTTGGTTTAAAGGGTTTATTTATAAAGTTAATAACAAAACTAATTTTTTTGAAGTTACTCAAGTTAAAATTTATATACCGTACAGGAAAACCATACTTTCTTTTTTTATAAAGAGTTCTTCAGAAATATTATTTTATTTGTAATTTGAGAGTAACATATGAGAGGAATTTGTTGTTTTTAAATTAAAGGCACCAGCAGTTTCTTCAACTGCCCTTTGCTCCAAGATAATCGAATTATTTTTCAAAGTTTTGAGTCGCAGCTGGAAACATAGCTGCAAATTTCAGAATTTCTTGCCAAATACATTTGTACATAGATAAAGCATTGAGGGAATCCAAATAGAAAATTTTTATTGTTGAATATTAGTAAGATGCTGCCGCATATAATCTAGAAACACACTGAGATAAAAATATCTGACGCGAAGAAGTGTTTTTATAAAAAAAGAGGCACATATCGGAATTTTTTCAATTCCATTGCCGAAAAAGGCATGTGAGCTGGATTTTCTTTATAT
>JAPDSC010021700.1:0-14929 GCA_026290005.1 Latrodectus geometricus | reverse complement strand
TTATTCATATAAATAACATTTATTATTATTTACTTTTAAAAATATTTGATCACAAGTAAAAATAAATAAAATTTTGAGAGAAATGCATCAATTGTTTTTACTTACACAACATAAGAAAAGTTCTTTATTGTGTACAAACAATAAAATTACATACAATAGACATCTGAGCATGCGTAAGTTCTCCTCAAAACAATTTAAAAAAAAAAATTCCGTATGTTAGTAATTATTATCTATTGAAAATAGTAATCATTATATAAATTACATTCACATAATAAGCAGTATGTGTAAATAAAATCATGCTAAATAATTTTCCTCGTACAACAAAGAAATCTCCGATACCTAAAAATTGACAAACTAAAAATGTTTAAAAACTTACCTGAATTTGACTGCAAAGCAATGACAAAACGCGACCGCTTTTGATTAAAGCATCGCTTGAAGTTAACAATATTTCTTCCATTTGAAAGAAATTTAAACAATTTTAGTAAAGAACAACGAAATATTCGAATGAAACCCCCGAAATCTAGGGGCCTCTTTGAGGAATAATAATCTTATAGACGCTGCGTGTAGGTCTTCCTTTTAAAAGTTTCTGCGCAAGACGTCATCAGCCTAGGGGTGAAACAGGATTCGGCCTCCCAGGAAAAATAGGGGTCATACCCTTATTGAATAAAGACGAAAACTAAGACTTAATTCTGAATGAATTTTATTTTAACTTGTGAAAACCAGAAGCTTGAAATTTGTTTTACTATTTTAGAAGCTTTAACAAAAGAATATGTATGAGTTCAAGGGGCTAAAAAAATTCGTGTAAAAGATATGGAAGAAGACTAATTTTGCAGAATAAAGCATAACTAAATGCTTACACCATTTTTTGAAAACAAAATTATCTATAATTTGACACTTAGAAATAAGCTTTTGACGACTTCGATCTAAGTGCTTCCAGGAAACTTAGAAAAGAAAACAAATTTTTAAAATGGAAATAAATTCGAACCAAAGTTCATTAAAAGAGAGAAATTAATTCCAGCATTTATATTCTTTGATAATTTAGAAAATTCAACTATTCCTGGTTAGAAAGAAAAAATAAGTTTTCTAATTAATCTTATAAAATTATCTTATATCCATAATATTTTAGAGACTATAAAATTATCTTCTAACTAAAATAAATTGTAAATACATAAAATTAAAACTCAAATATATGCACTTCAAGAATATTTTACACTTTTATGCTTAAACATTTTTAAAAAACTTAAACTTCTAAAGAATAGTTTTATTTAAGTCTTCAATAATAAAGCATTTTTTTAATTAATTACATTTGCACTTTTCTCTTAATTTGAATTCATAGATAAAAGATTCATAATTTATATATTGGAGCATAAATTGGCTTTTTTAAACTGATTTGTAATGCAACAAGATATGCCAAACCATTTAATTAAAACGAGTTTTGCTTAAAAATTTCTTTTGATCTTATGATTTATTAAGACTTCCATAAACCAACTTAAAGCCTTAGTGTTCTTTTGAAGTTCAAACAAACCAGTGTCGGATACATATCTAAAATGATTCAAGTTTTACTAGAGATTTACTATTTTACTCCTTGTATTTCAAGGCAAAAAGTTTAGCACTGTGTTTGTTAATATTTAAAACTTAAATTCTTACAAATTCCAACCTACCTTTAATACTACATATTTACTTAAAATTCCAGAAATTCGAATATAAATAGTAAACGACAGTTACTATTCAGAAAAGTTATGAATTACGTTAAACTTTTGAATGCTTTTATTCAGAAATTAAAACTCTAACCGCAAATAAAATCTGTTCAACTTAATGTTGAAAGTATATTTTATTCAATATTTTTAACTAGACAATTTTTGAAAAGCTATGTAAGTGAGGATTAAAAATTCCATCTGTTTTCTTAGCATTTTCAGTATTTTAATTCCAAATATCCACGGCTTTCCATGTTTTGGACTGTATAGAAATAACTTTCCATAAGTTTTATGAAGAAAACACAATAATCATTTTTCTGCATTCATTTATTTGAGAAAGTCATGTGTTACGCGTATGCAAACACTACCATTATAAGAAATACGGATAATACTCATCTGTTGCAGGGATTGCTTAGTGCTAAATAGATTATCTTTGGATTAAATTAAATTTAAAAACCTTCAATTTAAAGTGAACTCCGAAACTCTATGATAAGATTCACAATTTAATGAGTTTGATTCCTGATGGGTTGCATCAGGATACAAAATCATTAAACAAGCGTTATGAACCGCAGAGCCATGGAAACTATGCCAACGGACGTGGCTAGATTATTAAAATTTGGTTTTCATCATTTATATTAATTTCTCATAACTTCTTTCATTTTTTTATCATTGTTATATAAATATATTTTGAATAGCTTAGAATATTGATATGATTAAGTAAATGTGCCAGTTTAACGTCCTTTATTATTTTTACTTAATAAAATTAGTTACAAAATTTTAGGAACATTGCTTGTATCATAGGAAAAATTAAAAAAATTTTAAAACTTATTTCTAATTTTCAACAGAAATAGTCACTAAATCATTTAAAATTCCTACTATCCTAAAATACGTCAAAAGCTGAAAAAATAGATGGTAATATAAACTTATGCTGTATTTTTGAAGTACAATTTGCAAGTTTCTTAAATTATTAATTTAATTCAATGCAATGTACAATCATTTTTCTCTAATCTAAATTAATTATGATGTTTTTTGAATCGTAATTATTTCTAATATAAAACCTATTGTCTGAAGTTGTATAGTCTGAATTAAATTCAATTTGCTCTTAATTCATAAATGCTGAATTTTTTTAAATGTCTCCATAAAAGAAATTTTTTTTTTTTTAAATTAGTAGAATTCAAAAACATTCTTTTAAAGTTAAATATCCGAAATAGCACACACACATTTGATGTTTCATTAAAAAGCATTTTTAATGAAACATCAAACTGCTAATGGTTTTGGCACACTCATTAGCATTTTCACTCTAGAGGTAAATCAATTGGTGATTTCAAAATTCTTAAAGCGATAATTTTAAGCCACAATACTAATAAAAAACGAAAAGAGAAAAGCTGGAAATTTTAAAAGATATCTCATGCAGCACGTATTCATTCATTAGAATAGGTTGCATATTTTTTTGTTTTTATTTTATCCTGCTGTATTTTTCTAACAAGAATAAAAAAACTATTTATTTCTTCACTACATTCAAATAATATTTTATTTTGATCTACCATACTGCTTAGGCTTTATTGTTAAGGCTGTTGTAAGCCGTTTTAATGTCCACCGCATAGCTAGAGGTTGGTTGGTTGGGTTTTGTGGCGCAAGGTCCAAAAAGGACAAGCTGCGCCACGCATAGCAAGAGGATTTTTCTTACTAGGTCCTTATTTACTGACCATAAGGGAGGGAATCCAGAAAACTTACTAGCACCAACTCCAACATAATTGCACAAATAAGATACAATCGTAACATCCCCTCTCTGCTATTCAACAATGTTTGGCAACGAACTTTGGGACATTTTGCTAAAAAAAATTGTGTTCTACCATTAAGCTAAGGTTATCCCTATTTGAACGGTATTATAATGAAGCATAAGAGATCCCCGAGCAAAGATGTAAATTCATCCTCAGCATCGTAATTATTAAATATATAATTACTTGAGTTTTGTATGTTTCAAGTAACTCACGTATTTAACCAAAACGTAAAATATTTAATACTTAAAGTTTAAAGAAATTTGTCCCTTATACAGCATATAAAATGGTGTATGCTTAAGCAATTGTTTCTGCGCAATATATCTGCATATGTACTTATATCAACTTTAACACACACATAACAGAACATTTATATAACTAAAACAGTAACATTTATCTATCAGAATTTGTCAATATTTTTGGGAACACGGTAAATATAATCAATAAAAGCATAATTAATCACATTATCAATCACAAGCAGATTGTAGTAACTATTGTAACAAAATTATCAATTTCATAAAAATCTAGACAAATAAACGGAAATTTGTAAATCAGATCAGTTATTTTTAAAATCTTGTTTTTACCCATTGCTATTTAATACTTATATATACATTATTTTCCTTTCGTACAGAATCGTAAAATTTATGTTAAATACATAATTTCATCAATATAGCTTCTGTACGAACAATCAACTTTGTACGCACTAAATCATTTTATTCATCACTTAATAGAGGAGTTACAAGGTATCAATGTGACATAAAATCATTAAAAATGTAGCAACTCCTAGACAGTACCATCAAAAATCGACCATCAATCTTGGCAAAATTCAGCTTCAAACATTCTTACGGGAATATTTTCTTGCAAATATTTCACAAGTTCCACATTCCCATTGAGATTTCTCTTAAGAACTGTACAAGTCATCATCATCTTGATGGCGTCTCGTTTCCTTTTCCTTGTAATATTTTCACGAACTATCTCGGGTGTTAGATGGCCTCTCAGACCATAATGTAATCCCTCTACGGCATACATGTAATGCAGAAAAACATCTTCAATCTTCGTCAGCAATGTTATGGAATGCTGTGGCCTAGTGTCAAAATCAGCATCGGGGATATAATCTATATGTTCCGCTGTTTGCACATCAAGTTCGTATGTGTTAAAAGCTCTAGACATCTCAGTGAACATTCGGCGGTAAAGGGTTGTTGTGGGCTCTATGCTTCCTGGACATTCACCAGTCTCCAAAAGCTCTATAAGTTTCTTCATATTTCTCTTCCTCATGTAGAGAGTTCTTTTAACATCTGACAAAATGTCCTCTTGCTCAGTTAAGATTTCCACTAGCTTGTCTATGGCAGTGTCGCTGTCTATGCGCAGTAGCACATCGTCCCCAGCAAAGTCTAGAAGTATTTCGTCATCAAAGTATACTTTAGGTAAAGGCTTATACCCACGTCTCTAAAAAATTTTTTCAAAATATACAAGCAATTAAAATAAAATATCAATTTTTTAATTATATATACATAATACGAAGTTTTCAAAATATTTATTTATGAAAAATTAAACAGCATCTTGCACTATATTTAAATTACAATATTTAAATTTATTAATTTATAATACTTATTGAATTATATTATTAATAACAATAATTGGTTTACATAGTATTTAAATTGTTCACTAAAAACCACTTCTATCAACATAGGCTCAAAACATCCCATAATTGTTGCAGTTTTAAAGCTCTCACTTTCATAAAAGTAGACAAAAATTTTCAAATTTTAACAAGCGATTAGTATATACTGTGTATCAACACAAAAATTCCCAATTTTTATCGACTGAATATCAAAACTTTTTTTATGCTAATAAACTTTAAATGTTTTCAATTAATTTATTTTTTTTTTGTCATCGTATTTCTAAAATGGCATAAGCTACTGATTAAAAATATCATGTTTTTCCATGCAATTAAAATAATGTCATAGTTTTAGATACCGAAAAATACCAACAAAGTATTTAATGAAATGTTATTTCGGATACTACACAACGTTTATCAGTGATATTGTTTGAGATTCTAAAATTCAACTACCATATTAGTGATAAAGAGTTATAAATATGAGGGTTTAATAATTTACTTTAGCTAACAAATATAATTGACATTCAAAATGACGACTGGAATAATATTGAGTCAATTAATTTTTAAATCATAAGAGGCAAATTCGAAATTAGATATCTTCTTTTATTGAAATCTAGATTTTTTAAGATTTTAATTTGAGCATCAAAAGGATGCTTATTTGATTTATATTCTTGTGTTCAGATTACAACAATTCACAAAAATTTGATCTTTACCACTATTGAATAATTAAGTATTATGCTTTAATAACATCGAAAAATTAAATACCAGTAGAGTGGGGATATATTTGCCATGTAATGAAATTCAGAATCTTACTCACAATTACAGCAATTAATGCTGACCATGACAAACCAGCCAATCCTAATGCCAAACCTGTGAAGGTACATTCTCTAGGCAGATTTCTTTTTTTAGAGAAGATTAATAAAGCGAATCCTCCCACGCAGAGGAAACCACTCAAGCCAGTAGCCCATTTGTTAATCAAATTTTTTTTCATTCGATATCCATCAAACCATTTTCGAACCTAAAATTAGTTTAGAAATAATTTTTAATTTTCATTCCATAAAGAAAAAGAAAATTACATGGACTATTCGATTAGACTACATAATAAGAAATATGTTTTGAAGTAATTCAAAGTATTTTGAAATTCATAATATTAAGAAAATGTTGCTTATAAGATTAATAAATTTAAACTAGTGAAGACTATTTAATTTTTTCTTCAAAAAGTTTCAATAAATTATTTGGTTTAAAACTTTATTTCAGAAAAATTTTTATATAGTTAAATTTACATTAGATTTATTGCTTTCAATTTCACCATCCATAATTTTAAACAAAAGTTTGATAACTTGCTAAATGTTCAGAAATTATTCTATTAAAAATTCATTAAGAAGTTATTGGCTGTTCTTATGTAAAGGTTAGTTTAATGAATTTCAAAATATACACAAATAAAATCAAGATCACCTATTGCAAATATTTAACTTGCCCATAAAAGAAATTACGTTTATTTAAAATAAATTATCATTCAAACATTCAAACAAATTTTAAATATTAAGAAATATAGAATTTCTGACATTGTTTAACTAACAATACAGTCAAAAAATGAAATAATTTTTTTTAAATAATGTTTAAATTTGAAATAAATATATATATATTTGAAAATGTTACAATATAATCCTACTTTAAAGTTTTGTAAGTTAAATTACTAAACAATGGTTACACAGTGTTAAAAATTTCAAAATATCAATTAATATGGAAAAAAGTTTTCGTTAAAAAAATATTTTCTATTTCACACACCTGCTAGTTACAACAAGTTAAAAAAAAATACTAGATTTATTGTGAAGAATTAAATGAACCTGAAAATATCATAAGATAATGCAATACTTTGTAAATTAATGCGTTTTTTAAATATCAACTAAATTAAACATTTTTGAGCTGTATAAATAGGACTACTTTTATGACACACCTTATGCTAATGTTTAAATAGAGAAACCATGCTAATGTTTAAATAGAGAAAATCACTATGTACGGTTCACTTACAGTATCAGTTCCGTGAATATAGATAGTCATTTTGATTTAAATAGAATTCTTCAGTATTTAATCGTAGCTACAAGGGCTGCAAATATACTAATATATTTCAAAGATAAGTTAATAAATTATACGTTTCCAGTAGCCAACGTTTGCCATCCAATGCTATTAAACACTACCAACTGACTCATAATATGATATTTTGGACAAAGGACGAGGTAGACATCTGAGCTGGCATAAAATTTCCAAGCCACTCCGAGAGAAAAACATTTTTACAGAATTTTTTAAATTGACTAGGTGCTCTTTGTAAAGTGCTTTTTAGTTCGATTAAGTATTGAACCCACTATCTCCTAGCTACTAAAACTAGGCTACCGCAGGCCAGGTTTCATACCATGCAACTGCAAAATCACATTTAAAATTCTAAAATGAATCTACTCAGGCAAATATAATAATATGCATGTCACCAATTGAAATATAAATCATGTCTTTTTATTAATATTTTTTTAAATGACGTTGGAGCAGAATTATACTTTATGGTATTTGATAAAGTTTAATCAATTAACTCGAGAGAGAAATTTTACACCGAATTCACATGAAACATTATTTTTTGTTAAGTGTTATTACGTTGAACATACTTCTAATAGTGTATTTTTTAAAAGTCATATCTGTGTTTCGTATGTTAAGAGTGAGATCTTTAAGATCAACATCTTCACAGCTTATTCTCTACTTATTGTCTTTAGGTGCTTCGTAAAGATGTCACCTACTTTAGAAACAAGCACACAATTGTATAATTCGATTACTATTTTAATTTACAAGCTTAATGTGTAATATAATATCAAGATTCTTGGATGAAATGCGATACTCTAATGAAATTAATATTTTCTATTTTATTTTGCTGTTCTAAAATTTAAATTTGTTTTGCAATCGCATCTAGTACCGCTGTTGAGAGATTATGTTTAATTAATCCAAGTTCAATTTTTAATATTTTTTGTTCCTTTTTATTTTTACTAAGTATAAACGTTAAAAATCACGAATATATTTTAATGGCAAAATATTAATAGAAATTGTAAAATATTTTTAAAAGTTTATAATTTTTCAACTTTGATATATTAAAATGATTAAATGTAACATTCTATTATAATTTCGTGTATTTGCATTTATAACTTCAAATTAAGATATCATTAAAATAATATATCAAAAAATGTAATATTCATTTCTTAATAATAAAACATTTAACGAACAAATGATGTGTATTTAAACACTATGAAAAAAATTAATGAAATTAATATTAATTATAACTATATTGAAAACATATCTCTATATTATTTAGAAAGAAGCAAAACAGTTTTTGAATACAGCAGTACAATTTGGAAGCTGTCCCTTAAACGCAGGTGCAGACTTATCGTCTGCTGGTAAGGGCTCTTTTTTTTCCCCTCCTCCTCCCTATAACTATGGTTTCAAAACAACCTTTGCAAGTTGTCCCCATGTGTCCCCATCGCATGCCCTACTTTATATTTATTTATTTATTTATTTGAAGCCAATTTTCCTCCTTACAGTCCCTGTTTTGCAGGGGTGACCTTGATCTTTTTATGACCCCAACTTTCTCGTCTGAAAACAAGACTAGCTTTTTTTATTGTGCTAAAAGGAGGGTAGAAAATATTTATAAAAAGAAATTGTTTTTCTTGTGTTGGAAGAAAATATTGTAAAAAGTTTCTTAAATTTTTGAGTGAATTATCATTAAAAAATATTACTCATGAAAATCTGTTATTTATTTACTTTTAAATAACTTTTAATTTTTGCAAAATGTTTAATAATTTATTTTTGTAAAATGAAAAATTCAAGACATGATTTTTTCAGGAAATACTAATTGTTGAATTAAGAAATGCACAGCAGTATAATAATGCTAAGTTAAATTGCCTATTGAGAAAGATAAATATTTTTTTATAAGGTGGAGAGACAGCAGTACTTTAATTTATAAGAGTTATTGAGTTTCATGAAATCAAAATATTTCTAAATTAAGACATTAATTCCTTCATACTTTTGTAATTCATTTCCAGGTTTGTTGATAAAATTTCCAATTTAAAAAATGCAATGGAAATTACATAATTTATACTATTTTACTAAGAGAAACTGCAGTACAAAAACAAAACTGTTAAAACTAGATTGCAACGCTTTCTTAACGCTGGTGGTATAGAATTTTGCAATTTAAAATACTTCAACATTTATTAAAAATTAGAAACTTGTGAGATTATTTCATTTTAGCTTCGAAGAAAATTTTCAAATAATTTTCTTAAATATCTACAATTTATTTTTAAAATTCGAAACACTTTTTCATGAAAGCGATAAATCTGCAATTTTTTTAAATTTAAGTATCTTATCATTTATACGAATTGCTTATTACAAAATCTTATTATACTGTTACGAAAACATAATAAAACACGTGAATAAGCTTACACATAATGATCAGACATTTTGGGTTGATTTAATCTAGTTTTTATATTACAAATTTAAATTTTAATATTTATTGTTTTTAAATTGTATTCAACAACATTGTAACATCTTTTATAATGAAAAATCTTGGATTTTAAAGATAACTCTTTAATTTATTAAATTTCAAGATAACTGAAATATTTTTGAACTGGCTTTTTTTTTTTTTTTAAAAAAATCTAAATATGAAAAATTATTTAGTGTGATACACTACTTAAAAAAAATACATATTTATTTTGTTTTAAAGTAGTGTATCACAATAAATTATTTTTTATTTTATAGTATAGTAATTTTTTGCAACATTTTTGTGTTTTATTTTCCCTAAGTATTAAATACACAATGGAAACACAATCTGAAGATAAGAAAAAAAAGTCGTACATTTATTCCAATTTTGTCATATTAATAATAATCTGAATAAATTGTTTGTATTTAATTTATTGAAATAAATTGAAACAAAAATTTAATAAGCTTAGCTAGTATTTCTATATCAACAATGTATTAATGCAATCTTCATTAGTCTTGAACCAGCACATTACTATATACTTGTTCGAATGCTTAAGACTTACTAATTACTTAGTGTATATATCTTTTTATTATACACTTATAAGCTCTGTTCAGAACAAGAAATAATAGCTTTATTGTACTGATAGAGAAATTTTATGCTATCTTTATTAAATAATTTAAATTTCCGTATACATTTATTTCTTGTTTTTTAGTGGAATTGATGTCCATTTATAATTCTTGTTTGTCTTTATTTGTTAGAATGTATTAAAGAATAACCTCAGCCATATCAAGTCCATTGTAGGATTAATGACATTCTCATGGAGAAAAGAGGAATGCTATTTGCAAGTTAGCTTTTTAACCTTCCAATTATAACGTCAATGGATACTGAAGTCACCAATGAAGTACCAATCACTTAGATGGAATACACGTACAAATTAAACATTTCTTTTGCCAAATTTCTCAATAGGAGTTAAAGGTGCGTTTCATGTTTGCTTATGTCCATAGATAATTATAACGTCTTAAGTCAGTGGATTTTGCAGCTATCATTATACTATCGATGAAGTGCAAGTCATCAAGCTTTCAGATGGAATACACATCCAAATTAAACATTTCTTTGGGCAAGTTTTTGAATAGGAGTTAAAACTGAATTTCAAGTTTGTTTACTCGTAATCTCATAAAATAATAGTATAAATATAGAATTTTTTAACTTCCCAAATAAATGAGAATATTCTAAGATTCATTTCTATAGATAAAATAATTATCTGCAAAGCCTAATCTTTCTGAAATAAGTAAACGTATTTTTTGTAGCTTCCTTTTAATAATTATCATCGTGTAGTTATACTTAGTAAAAATTTCTTTTGAAAGATTTGGCTAAGTTGATCTAATTATTGGGTTGTACGGAAAGTCATTTCGTTTTTCCCACCTGAATCAGTTTTTTGTTAGTGAAAACCAACCATTTTATGAGTATGAAATCATGCTACGATAAGAAATCCGATAAAAGTTATTGGATTAGAATTGACAATAAGCAATTCATAATGAAATATTTATTCGCTATACGTTTTTCATTTTCCTGTAAAACGAAATAACTTTCCGAACAACCCAATAGAATGAGTTTATTTTAAGAATTTTGTCTATCTTTCTGATAAGACGAAAACATCAAAATTATCTAACAACCTTTAGTTCAACCTATTTTTGAAAATTTTCTTCATTTTTAAAATGAATTAATTTGAGTTTATGTTTTCCAAATGATTCCATAACATTTAGTAATTTAATAAACAGTTTTCTGCAGGCAGAATACTACTTTAATCACAGCATTCATATCGCAATAGTTTTTTATTCACTTTTAGAATTGTTAACAAAGAAAGTTAACTTATGATGTTCTTAAATTGTGAATTTTTATTGGATTTCTTTTTCAGTTTAACTACATTAATTTATTCAAAGAGAAATTATTTTTGATTTGTTTTAAAATATTTTTCCCTAGAATGAAGATTTCTGAAAGTGTTAAAAGTAGCTCTTGAGTAAATGCTACACATTTATAAATAAAAAATATTCATTCAACTTCTTTGTGATATTTGTTGAAGGCACTGAGCATGCGCCTGGAAATTGTCAATTTCAAAGCCTTATTCATGTATGGACCACATTATTTTCCATCTATAATTGAAGCCTACAAATTGCTAGATAAATCAGTAAAAATTAAGGCATAAAATATATCAGGATTTGTTATTAAATTTAATAATAAAAAAATCCTGACATATCTTACTTTCAAATTAAGAAGCAATTCTGCATTGAAAGATGTAAAGCTATAAATTATATAAAAATATAAGAAAAAAGCTGTAATAGAAAGCTGTCTAAATGACTAACGAAATAAATGTTAAGGCCCGTTATAATAAATATGATGATAATATTTGTTCTGAAAGCGTTTACTTCTCCGTGTCAGGAATAACAAATGCTTATGGCAGATTTAAATTTGTATTCTTTAAAAGCCATACATGAGACAAATATTTCTTTGGAATGCACTGAAAGATGGCAATGTTTTCCCAAGGAGTCACGTAAGAAATTCTGGAGTTCAAATAAAATATAGGGTGTAATAAATAGAAAAATTCTGTCACACTATCAAAATGTCTTAGAATTTTGTAAATTACAATTTTGTAAGTTTTCTTTTCTATATTTAGTTTGAGGATTATTTTATTTGGAGTTGATTTAATACATCTGAATTTCATCGGTTGTGGTATTTTTTTCTTTTTTAATTTTCTTAATCAATTTTTACCTAAGAATCATCGTGGTTTAGTTATCAGATGGTGCTTTTCGTATTAAAATTTTCCTTATTTGATCATAGAATATTTTATTTTTCAACGAGTCCTTTGTTACTCAAACGTATTTCGTTTTGTACATCAAGGCTAATTAGATTGGTATCTATAATTTGAATTTGATTCTGAGCCATAAGATATAACGAGGGAAGGAATTGAATCTAAGAACTGAACCTAAGGACAGGGTGATAACCATTCTTCAACCAGCTTGGGCTTAGATAGCAAAATATGTGAGTTGCTTCTGCATGCTTATCTATCGGGGATAAATACTCGATAGTCTCAATTATGTATGAAAAGTAATGTAGAGAATAGTTGTCTGCTGCTCAAAACTCTTCATTCCTCTGTTGCTCTCCACTAAATATTGTCAAACTACTGCCTGGAAAAGTTCTATAATATTTTCCATGCTTGGAAAATTTTTCTCTGCTTGGCTCCTACTTCTAAATTAAGAAGACCAAAAATCTCTCGGGGATAAGACGTTTCACTCATTAACTGTTCCATTACACAACTTGTTATCAATTCCACCTTTGTAGCAATGAAGTAATCCTAGTGGTTTGGTATTACAAGAAAAATGCTTAAAAGTTGACTCAAAATAAATATTTCTAAATAATGGACTCGAATTCGTAAATTAATGAACTGAAAGATAGAGCGTTATTCACCTACCTCTTCAGTATTAACTGAAGAAGTTGAAGTCGATCTACAGAAGTTTTTGTCACATCAAGATGAATGCTTTAGAATCATCGGTTATCAGACAGTAGATTTTAGACTAATAAACTATTTATTCAAATCTCAAATTTTATTCTCAGTCCTTTCACTTATAATAGCTTTATTAATTTCTAGACTTCTTTTTTGCTTATAAAAACGTAAATTTAATTTAAAAATATTTACATTTTAATTAAAAAATTAAGAACGATATTTTTATTTCACTATGTCTGAAGATTAATAAAAGAATGCCACTTAAAAAGAGTTACATTTCAGCAAATGTTTTTAATCATAAAATCACTTAGGAAGTTTTCAGAGTCCAACATAATCTGTGTAAAAAAAATTTTGCGCTAAAATTAATGAATGAAGCTTATGAAAAGTGTCATTTTTATCAGAAACAATATATACAGAAAAACGCATAACTTTTTTAGCACATATTGTTTCTGGTATATTATTCTGAAAAAGTAATTTTTTTTAAATACAACATTGTAAATAATTTACTCGAGATTATATCATATTGTCAAGAGTAAATGTGTGTATTAATTTTTAAAATATAGTAAACATTTAAATTCTTGTATTCCAAGTATCTTAAGATGTTGCTTATATAGCCCTGTATCTTAATCCACACAAACTAGTTTGCAAAAATTCTTTCATTTTAAACTTTTTAAAAATTTAATACTCATTTACTTTTTTAGATATATAAATAGTGGCATAAACTACATAAAAGTTGCTTCAAGAAGTCTTGCAAAAACTTTAAAGAAATGAAACCAATGCATTACAAAACTTAAAAGAATTTCAAAATGCAATATTATAATACTTAAAATATCTTTAACCTATGCTTTTTGCGTGGTGAAGCATATCAGTTAAATGTTCTAGGGAAAAAAAGCTAAGTCATAATAAAAAGTCAGACATTTTGGAAAAAAATGGTCACTCAAATTAAGAAATCATAACATTGGAGTTTCCATTTAAATATTCATCAAGAGATTTTCAAGCAAAAATCCTGGCCTTGTTGTCCCTGTTAATGAAAGACATGCTGTCACTATGCGTGCTTGGATCTTTATCGGATTTCCAACTTTGCGGAAGACATCTTTTTATCCACCTTATTTGTGGAAGACAATCCACGAAAAAAAATCTTACAAAATATTTTAAAATGTGCATGTTAAAATTTTAGCAATTTGGGCTGTCATTAAAAAATTAAATTAAGGACACCGAAATTAGTCAAAATATGCTCCTCTGTTAACTTTTATTCCACCTATTTTCCTCAAAAAATTCGTATGCTTGTTGGTCTCTTTGTATTCAAGTAAGTTTGTGACAATTACATTAAGTCAGAAAAGGCATTTAAAAGCAAATTTAATTTAGAATTTCACTTTTTGTTTGTTTCACTGACAACTGATTAAGTTGACTATAAATTTCATTAAGTATTTAAGCTTTGCACTTTAAGTTCAGCAATTTTTACTGTGAAATATTTTAGATACTATTCAAAAAGTATTGTACGAATACATAAATTTTATAATAAAATTACATATACAAATTAAAATATCTTTCAATACAATTCAGTAATTTCCTACAAAATATTTAGTTTAATAGACTTAATTTTTTTGCAAAGTTATCAATAAATGAGACTTAAAATCTAGCAAACTTTCAAAAACTAGCAGAAATTCTATATCAATATAAATTATCACTATAGAGATAAATTAAGGAGTGTTGAAGGAATATCAAACACAATTATTGTAATTATTGAATTACTAATATTCACATTTATTAATCTATATATATATTATATATATATATATATTATATTTCATAGAACATACCATTGCCTACTGG
>JAPDSC010021688.1:0-16520 GCA_026290005.1 Latrodectus geometricus | reverse complement strand
TGCATTATATAGAAAAAATAAAATATAATACTACAAAATTTTAAATAAAATATACATAAAAAATAATATAAAAATAATAAAAAAAAAAAAAAAAAAATTTTTTTTTTTTTCCTAATTTATGGCTTTTTTGGGTTTTTTTTTTTTTTTTTTTTTTTTTTGTTTGACAGTAATTGTATATTTTGATCAAGCTTCGTAACACACAGCTTTAATTGAAACTCTAAATGTGCATCTGTAATTTGCGTTCTTAAATTAGTTTTTATTTTTGACATGAGAGAAAATATTGTCTCGCAACAGTAGGTACTTCCGCAATAGGAAAGTAAACGGTGACCATGTTCTCGAAGGCATGGATATTCAACAGCATTTTTCTAGATTTCTATAGGATCATTTTTAGCGTTAAAAAGGGATTTGATTATACTTCACCTAAATCAATTAACTCCATTTGTAGTTCTTCAGGAGCCTCTGATATATCTATTAAATGTGGTTCAAATGCCAGTTTCATAGCAGGAGTGCTCGTCAAAATCAGAAAATCTATTAGTATACTCTTCTATTAAGCAATCCAGGACACCTACATATTCATCAAATATCTTATTTTCACAGTTCTGCTCATTTAACATTTTAGCTAGCTCCAGGAAGAGTAGTGCAGATATTTCCGATCGACAAAGCAATGTTTTAAAAAATAATAATTTTTTCTAAACGCTTGGATCTTTTGCCACATTTCATAAATATACCTCGTTTCACCTTGCAGGTAAATATTTAAATTGTTTTGTTTTGTCATCATATCAGACAAAAATGCAAGGTTTATGAGAAATACTTCATCTGATAGATCATATTGTTTTCCTTGTTCTTGATAAAAGTTTAAAATTTGTCGTCGTAAAGACAAAACTTTTATCAAAACCTGACCTGTTGATAGCCAGCGAACCTTGCCTGGAACTTGTATGGTAGATCAACACTATACGTATTCTCATCTAAAGAGAGCATCTGCCGAAATCCACGCTGACGCATTGCATTTACGCGAATAAGGTTGACAATGGCAATGGTTCTATCCAGAGTGTCTTGCAAAATGGTAGATTTTGCGGAAAGATTTTGCTGATGCAAAATGCAGTAAAATGATATCAATTTTTTCAAGTTTAAGTTTTTTTTTTTTTTTTTAACAAAGCAACGAATCCTTCTTTTTGGCCTCTCATGGAAGGTGCGCCATGGTGCAGACACTGACTAAATTACTGACATTCAATTGTAATTCATTACAAACTTCTTTGAAGCTTTTGAAAATATCGGCTCCGCGAGTTCTTCCAGTTATTGTACCCAATGGAAGTAGTTCGTAACATGGAAAATCTTAAGCACGAATAAAATATAAAACTTGTGCCGAATCTGTTTTATCAGTGCTTTCATCTAAAGCAATTGAAAAATAAACATCTTCATTTTGTATAATTGTATGAAGTTGTTCTGTTACATTTTGCGCTAATTTGGGCTGTCAATATATTACAGTTCTCCTTGAAAGAGGTAATTGTTTGTATTTGTCGACATTTCTTGGATCTAACGAACTCACTGCTTCAACAATACATTCTTTAATAATTTCAATGTTTATATATATTGTTTGCCCCTTTTTCCAAATATATGTGCTATTTTATACGTAACAGCCACTGCAGCGTAACAGCAATTATGTTTGTTAAAAATATTTTTCTTAATTTTGAAAATATTGATGAAAATTCATAATTTCAAAAACAAAACTATTGTTTAAATGATTTTTCTCAACCTGAGATATATTTACCTTTACATAAAGTAAAATAAATTAGCATTTGAATAGCAGTACTATAAAGCACGAACTTATTAATAGATCTTATTTGAAATCCTTATTAATGTTGAAGAATTATTTTATTCTTGTTCGATTTAAAATATAACTGTACGAAGTTTTTATTTCTCGCTTTTTAGTATTTACGATTAAGAATATTTTTTTATTGTTAAGCAAAATAAAATATTTTTCTCAACCAGAGAAATTGCTTAGGGAAGCGAATGTCCTTGAGAAAAAAGATACTCCTTACGTTTTGCTTTATTCGATTCTTTGTATGACTCATGCTAGTGATGGATTGAAAAGTATTTTTTTGTTTAATATTTAATGCCTTTTTCAAGAATGTTTATATGAAAAAGGAAAATCATTGAGCTTTAACGAAACCACTTTTATTTTAGTTTATGAATATTTATAAGATTTATGAGCTTGAATATTAATCTTGACATATTGTGTTGATAATAAAATGCCAGTTTTAAGTACGTAATAGATATTTATTGATTTAATTTTATGTGATAAAAAAAAATAAATAAATAAATAAAAAAAAGTTGTATTTGAAATTAAAAGTAATTCATGGAATGAGTATAACTACTACGAAATGATTTGTTTATTTCAAGTGTATTTTAAGTAATGCTGTCAAGAATTTTTTCGAAATTGGTACTTATATGTCTTGAATCTATGTAGTGTAAATATAGATTGCTTACATTAGTCCATGAAAATGTTTAAGTTTTGTTTAACAATTTAAATTATTAGCACTTTTGTTTTGTGTTCACATGTTATTGAAGGTTATTTTCTTAAAATAAATCTTTTATTTCATATTTTAGTAAGTGAAAAACAAAAGTGAAATATAAACATTTTTTTTTAATTTATGTGTATGAGTTTTGTGTCATATACTATAGTAATTAAAGGGCAATTAAGAGATAGGTTAATAGAAAATAAGTTTGTAATTAAGTTTATAAGAAGTTCATGGTGAACATTCTAAAATATTTGTTATGGTTTTTATTTCATATATTTTTATCAATTTTTAAATTTGGTTGTTCTTAGAATTATAACTCTCTAACACATAAAAAAAAAGTGTAACCTTACTTTTACAAGATCATTTAAACGAAAAAAAAAATTTGCTCTTAAAAATGGCTTTTTTAGCTAGAGGTAAAAAACAAGACTTAATAGAATTTGCTGAAACTTTAAACGTAGAGATAAAGGAAAATTTTAAGGTCCTTGAAATTAAGGATGCAATAATTAAAAGTCCCGCTTATGACTCCGAATTTATAAAAGAGTGTTTAAACCGCATTATCAATGACAGAAAAGAACTGGAGCTGCGTTCTGAAAGAGAGAACGAAAGGCTATTTGAGTTAGAAAAATTGAAACTTCAAGCCAGTTCATCAAATAATAGAAACGCTGGAGAGGTGTCCGCTTCTGCAGATTCAGAAATGCCTAAATTGGAAATACACAAATTCATTCCAAGTTTTGATTCCAAAACAACCGATATGAGTTTATTTCTGGACTTGTTCGAAAAGCAGTTAACATTTTTGAAAGTTCCTCTTTCAAAATGGGTGTTTTACCTAGTTGGCCTCCTGCCAACCGACATTGCAAACCTAATCGCAAAAGAATCTATGGAATGGTCTCAGAGTTATGAGACAGTCAAACAGATCCTCTTAAATCGCTTTAAATTGAGTGCAGAGAAATTCCGACAAAAGTTTGCCCAACACCGGAAAAACCAAGACAGCACTTGGCGAGACTTTTACTTCGACTTGCAAAGCTATTTTGATGGTTGGCTCAAAGAATCGAAAGTGACGACTTTCCAAGAGTTAAAAAATTTGATTTTGGTGGATCAAATTAAAAAGAAAGCTCCCCCTAATTACAAAGATAATTTTTTAGATCAGTGGTGTGAACGGAACAATCCTCTTCAACTTGCTGACAAATTAGATTCGTATGAAGATGTTCAAAGCATGCGAAGTAAACACGAAAATAAAAACTTTGATATGAAACAAAAAGAAATAAAATCAACTCAATGGAGACAGAACAATCCAAGGAATCCTAATCCCAGAAACGAACAATTTCTGTCAGGTTTCCCGAGTCAAAGTAGGCGGGAGACCGGGGTTCTCAGTAAAAGTAGGTGGAACCCGCTTCCAATGACAGAACACACGGAAGAAATTTCAATGAAGAAAGTGAAGAGAGAAATCCTATTTCTTGTTATGGCTGTGGAGCTCCTGGAACTATTAAATCCAAATGTCGCATATGCAACCCAATTCAACAAAAAGACGAGAACTTTTCGTCCAACATTAATCAGGAAAAATTCTACAGTTTCTCAAAAGAAAATACTCCTATTAGCATAATTGAAGTTACCATTTGTGAAACAAAAGTAGCAGTGTGTGCTGACTCTGGTGCTACACATACTGTTGCTGGTGAAAAGATGTATCAGTTACTTCGACAACATGGATTGAAAATTGAAGAAAAGAACATAGAAATGACTCTAGCTGATGGTCTTATTCAAAAGACAGTGATATTAACAACTATTGCCGACATAAACGTCCAAGGAAAAGTTATTTCCACCGAACTAATTGTTTTAAAACATGCTAAAGGAAATCGCACACTACTCGGCATGGATTTCTTGATAGCGGCAGGGATCGTTCTAGATCTCCAAAAGAAAAATTGGTATTTTACTGAAACTCCTCACAGAAAATACGGCTTTGTCGAAGCACCCCCTAACATCAATGCTCTCTTGGTTGTAAACGAGGAACCACATCCTTGTCATCTTCGTGAAAATGAAGGCGCTCACCTTTCTCTCCAAGAGCAGAAAGAACTCAACTTAATCTTAGAAAAATATGAGAGATGTTTTAAACCAGGGGGAGAGACAACGACATGTATTGAACACCACATAAAAACTAAAGATCATCTCCCAATAGCTGTTCCACCTTATAGAATGAACCCATCTAAGAAAGAAATACTGAAGCAAGAAATTGGCAAGCTTCCGTCAGAAGGCATAATCGAGGAATGCGAATCACCCTATGCTTCTCCAGTAGTTTTGGCACCAAAACCAAATGGATCAGTTCGCCTTTGCATTGATTACAGGAAGTTGAACGAAATCACCGTGCCAGATACCTATCCTCTTCCTCGAATGGATGACGTGTTGACGATGCCAAACCAACTCCTTACATGCCAAAAATTGATCTTCGAGCAGGATACCACCAAGTAAAAGTTTTTCCTGAAGATCAAGATAAAACAGCATTTGTATGTTCCTTCGGAACGTACCGTTTCTTGAGGATGCCCTTCGGATTGCGGAACGCGCCTGCTACATTTCAAAGACTAATGAATCGTTTCTGCAATGGTCTCGAAGACATTCTAGCACTACCTTACCTAGATGATGTCATTGTCTTATCGGAAACTTTTGAAAAACACGTCGAAGATCTTGAAGCAATTTTTAAAAAGCTTTGTCTCTTCAAATTGCGGGCAAACAGAGAAAAATGCCATTTTGCTTCTCCTCGAATTAAATATCTCGGATTTTGGATAACACAAAAATGAATAGAAGTTGATTCAGAAAAAGTGGCCTCTATATTGGAAATTCCACCCCCTAATAACGTTAAGGAAATACAGTCGTTTCTTCAAACATGTTCATGGTTTCGAAAATACATTCCTGACTTTGCAAAAATATCACGTCCACTCAGTAACTTCACAAAGAAGAAGGCTCAGTGGGAATAGGGATGTGATCAGCAAAATGCTTTTAATACTCTCAAATACTGCCTTACAACAACTCCTGTTCTAAAACACGTAGATGGTACCAAACCATATATCATTCGGACTGACTCAAGCAGCTATGCACTTGGAGCTGTCTTACTCCAAGGCGAAAGTCCCAACGAACACCCTATTGAATATGCCAGTAGATTGTTAACACCAGCAGAGTGCAACTACTCCACGACGGAGAGAGAAGCTCTAGCTGTGGTATGGGCATTGAAAAAATTTCGTGGCTACATTGAAGGTACTGAAGTAACCGTGGCATCCGATCACCAACCTCTCAAATGGCTCTTAAACCTCAAGTCTCCAACCGGACGACTTGCACGATGGGCATTCGAAATTCAGTCTTTCAATCTGAAAGTACAGTATATTCCTGGTAAAGTAAATGTCATTGCAGACATGTTGTCACGCCCAGGTGGAAAACAAGAACTATCCTCTTTGGAAGTTAATAATATCACTATGGCTGACTTGCCAACTAGAAGTTGTAAAGATATGCGGGAGGCGCAGCTTAAAGATGAAAATTTAAAAAAGATAATTGACAGTTTTGAATCCACTCAAAGAACTGAAGAATATGCAAACTGGACGGAACACGGATTCTTGATGAATCAAGGCATTTTATACCGTTTATGTTCCTGATTCTGATTCAGAAGACGCTCAGTTGGTCATCCCGTCAAATGAACGTGAACTAGTGATGCAAAAACATCATAATGATCCAATGGCTGGACATTATGGAGAAGAAGGAACTTTCCAACGGATTGCAAAACGATATTACTGGACAGGAATGAAAAAATACATCTACGATTACGTCAAAAACTGTCCCGAATGTAATCGTTTTAAGGCTTTAAACCAAAAGCCAGCTGGTTTACTTAGAACACCTGTCTACTCCCAGCGTTTTGAAATTTTAGCCGTTGACTTGTTTGAACCGTTACCTCCAACGGACACGGGTGAACAATGGATTTTCATAGTTGAAGATTGTGCTACAAAGTGGGTTGAGTTATTCCCTCTTTCTCAGGCAACTGCTCATCATTGTGCCAAAACTCTCATAGAAGAAGTCTTTGTACGTCATGGCGTACCAAGACGAATTATAAGTGACAATGGACCACAATTTGTTAGTGCGGTCTTACAACAAGTTTGCTGTGCTTTGAACATAAGCCAAAACTTGATACCAGTGTATTCACCACAAAGTAACCCTGTTGAACGTAAAAACAGAGACTTAAAACCCCGACTTGCAATACTCGTCGGAGACGATCATGCTACTTGGCATTCGAAACTCCCAGTAATTCGTTTTGCCATGAACACATCAGTTTGTGACACTACCGGCTACACACCTGCCTACCTGCAATATGGAAGAGAACTACGAACTGTCGACGATGTCGTACAAAATTTCAAAGCTGTTGTTGAAAACGATAATTTCATGGCAGAAATTACACCCTTTCTGAAGAGATTTGCCACCATTACAAAAGATATACAAGAAAGAATATAACTAAAACAAGATCAACGAAAGAAACAATATGAAAAACATCGACGTCAAGTTTATTATTCACCTGGAGACAAGGTTTGGGTAACTTTACATCCCATAAGTAGTGCGAAAAACAAGAAAACTTCTAAGTTCATGCCAAAACGTGATGGACCATACTTAGTTCTCACCCAAAAATCACCAACTTCTTATGTCATAGCAAGTCTTGATAAACCATCCGAACCAATAGCAACTTATCATACATCTGCATTGACGCCTTTGAGAGACAGGGACACTTCTCCAGTAGTCCCATTACGAAAAAGACGACGACCACCAAAGGTCATTTTTAAATCACCACAAACTGAAAATCGTTTTAGAAAACCAACCACTTCACGAGCAGCTTCCCCAAAACAATAGGTCATCAACCATGAATACAAGAGCTCAACCTTTGGATTCTGTCTCCTCGCCGGGACGTCGTCGGATCCAGAGGGGGAGTTTGTAACCGCTCTTGTACAACTCTACTCCCTAACAGTGACACTACCACGCCACCAAGTGACAAGAGTATGAAACTTCAGTAGAAGCCAAAATCTTGATCCGTACACACGTTAAAACGTGTGCTCCTAACCTGTAATTATATGTATATGTCCACTTGTTTGTTTTGTTTAATGTTTTTATAATAAATTCTTAAATATAACTCTGGTGGATGTATTTCATTACCCTCAACCCATTGGTTCCTTAAATCAAGGGCCACAAAGTTAGAAAACTTATTGTCATTATTTGACTAATGGTTGATAAAGACTATGTGGATTAACTAGTCGTCAGATGGTGCTTCTCCTTTCGTGATCTGGGAGATGTGACTGTTTAAGATACGACTTTATCATGGCTCACAGTACTACGATGTGATTCGCAATAATGATTGCTTGATTAAAACCAGTTGACTTGCTGTTTGCAAATGTTACAATACTTATATGTTATTTACTTTTTACACCTTGAACATTTTAAGATAAAAAAATATTGTCTAAACTACTATATATATATATATATATATATACACTACTGGCCATTAAAATTGCTACACCAATAAGGCGACATGCTACAGACGTGAAATTTATACGAAAGGAAGAAGGTGCTGTGATATGCTAATGATTAGCTTTTCAGCGCATTCAGATAAAGCAGGCGCCAGTAGCGACACCTACATTGTGTCTAAATGAGGAAATTGTTCAGCCGGTTCCTCATACACAAATTGCATTTGAACGTTGTTGCCTGGTGAAAAGTTGTTGTAGTGCCTCGTGTAAGAAGGAGAAATGCGTACCAGCACGTTTCTAACTTTGATAAAGGTCGAATTGTAGCGCACCGGGATTGCGGTTTATCTTATCGCAGTATTGCTGCTCGCGTCGGTCGAGATCCAATGACTGTTAGCAGAATATGGAATCGATGGGTTCAGGATGGTAATACGGAACGCCATACGGCCACCTATCACTAGCAGCCGAGAATCCGAGTGACAGGCATATTATCCGCATGGCAATAATGAATCATGCAACCACGCCACGAGCCGTGAGTCAAGAAACAAGGTCGTTTGGAAGACAATAAGTGTCTGCACGAATAGTTCGACGATGTTTGCAGCAGCATGGACTCTCAGCTCGGAGACCATGGCTTCGGCTTCCCTTGACGCGGCTTCATAGACAAGAGCGCCTTCAATGGTGTGATCATCGACGAACTTGAGCGCACGAATGGTGAGACGTCATCTTTTCAGATAAATCCAGGTTCTGTGTACAGCATCATGTTCGGCTGTTAACCTGGCCAGAACGTTCTCCAAATCTTTCACCAATAGAAAACGTCTGGTCAATGGTTGCCGAGCGACTGGCTCGTCACCAAACGCCAGTCACAACGGTTGATGAACTGTGGCATCGTGTTGAAGCTGCATGGGCATCAGTACCTGTTCATGCAATCCAACCTCTGTTTGACTCAATGCCCAGGCGTATAACTGCTGTTATTACTGCCAGAGGTGGTTGTTCTGGGTACTGATTTCTCAGGATCTATCAAGCCAAATTTTTTGAAAATTTAATCACTTGTTATTTCTAGTATATTGTATTTGTCCAATAAATATCATTTTGTTATATGCATTTCTTCCTGGTGTAGCAATTTTAATGGCCAGTGGTGTTTATATATATATATATATAGTAGCTGTTATATTTATAGTTACTTGAGTATCTTAAAAAACGATCGAGAGAGAGAGAAATTTTAAACAAAATTTTGTTTTTAATTTATTAAAAGAATATTGCAATTATAAATAAAATTATATACTTTATTAATACTTAAATTCTTCTTCTGCATTTATGATGCATTTCTTTTGATTTAATTGTAAATATGAAAAATATATATTTATTGTTTATTTTTTATATTTACAATAATAATAAATATAATAATAACAATAAATATAATTATGAAATTATAAAAATATTCCCCCACGCCTTTAAAACAGAAAACCAGAGAGCATTCAAATCAAGCAACCACCGCTTACTAAATTAATTAATAAATATATAAACAAAAATGATTCAATTTTCAAGGAATTTTTAGCATAGATTATTAGAAATCAGCGTTCAGAGTATATAACCACTTCTGACACCAATAACACAACTTAAGCCCTCAGAATTGAACTTAAGAGATTGGATAGCTTATACATTTTATATGCAGTTTAAATACGATTCCACAGATCATCCACCATAGTAACTGGCATTTCGTGACATGCCCCAGTCGCTTTCAATAAATATTGATCAAATGTTAGCAAGAGAGCTGGCGAACGGGTTTTTCTGTACCACGAAAGATTCATACAGTACAGCAAAAGGTAGTTAAACAATATTTTGTTTAAAAATAAATACTTTCCAATGCCCGCGTACTAGGATTTTTATGTTTCAGTACTACAAGAGACGGAAGTGGTGGCACCTTTATATCTGAGGCACCCATAGGAGTTGCCATCGTAATCCAGAAAGTGAATGAGTGTTCATAATTTAGAAGCAAGGACGAAGGAAAATTTTTATTGAAAAATAATTTTACAGGACTTAAGGAAATAGTAGGGCTAAAAGACTTTATAAGCTGGATGGACACTGTTCAATGCGCCTTTAATGCGAACATGTGATAATCAAGAAGTGTAACTACAGGAAATCCTTCTTTTAACTACCGTAATTTCCTCTATATAATCCGTAGAGGCATATTATTCGCAAGTCATTTTTACTAGTAAAAGAAAAAAAAATTGCCGCATAATCCGCGGCAATTTTTTTCTGCTAAGAGTCGAAAATATATACTGCTGATAATATGGGTGTCACATAAAAAAAATGCACATTATGATTTAAATGACACAGAAAAAAACATTAATTATGAAAAAGATCTCTTTGGATCCACCTCATCTCAAAGTGCGACAAACTGAGATGAAAGTACGAGATCAAGAGCGATAATTGCGAGAAAATTCTATAAACTTCCCATTAACAGGTTTGTCGCCATTTTTTTATTTTCTTTCACTGTAGCTTTTAATTTAAAATCTGCTATGTAACTTAAGCGTTTTCGCTTCTATATGACAATATACAAATTTGAATATTTTCAGAACGAAACAGCTCACGTAAAGACACAATGCGAAATGACATTAGGGAATTGCAAGTGTAATACCTTTCCGAGGAACAGAATTATTTCTTGAACATAATTGGACAAATCTGATTATAGCGGAACATACGTCAACCATGCTGTCGCGCCACCAGTTATTTATTTTATGAAACATTAACAGTATTTTTTTTTCAAAACTTTCTTGTAAGTTTTTCTGATGGAGAATGTTTTTATCAGATTAACAGCTCGGGCGGGCGTATAATAACCCACAAAGAAATTCAGAACTTTTTAACACATAATTCGCGGATTTATATAGGAAAATATGGTAATGAGCGCTGATAATGTGCGTTTTCCATGATATCACCAACGCGGATACAGTTATTCAGATGATGTAAGCAAAACTAGAATTAATCTGAAAACTGGACTTTATGCTATTCCTGCGTCCAGGTCGTTGTTAATCACACTTTTGTTGGCTCTTCTTTCTGTGATGAGCGGATAAAAATATGTAGAAGTCTGTGATCTGGATGTCAAATACAGTTGAAATCATATTTATAGAATTGCCAGTCTACCTACGCTGCTGCAAATGTTGACTTGTTTGTACTATCATTTGTCTCGTAAATGACCTTATTCTTGACATAGGAGTCATGACATGACCGTAATATCTATTTAGACCATGTGAATACATGTATGTCTTCTCGGGCTTTGGTAACAGCTGCGCACTAAGATCCTGTAAGATATTACGTATGAACGTCCTGAACCCAGTTCCTTATCAGTTTCTTATCTTGTTGACTGTCTTGTTGGTATTCGAAACCATCAGTCCCTTGACTGATGCGAGTATCATTACTACAAATTTATAAAATACAATCTTGGTATGCTGCAATTTGACTTTTTACAATGTCAGAAAAATGCTGTTAAGTACTTCTTACGCAAGGCGGTCCTAGCAGCTTTTTATCAGACAACAAAGTTTAAGAGCAGTTTGGGCATTAGAAAGTTGCTGAAAAATGTCGTATTTTAAACATATTGTCAGTGTCGCTGTCTATTTGACATGAGCGCCTTGAAAAACTAATAACTTGTATATTAGTATCTTCTTACTGTCGTGTAAATTTCATATGCGTGGAATACAGACTTCATGATGTAGCTATTGTAGCTATTTTAATGGCCAGCTGTGTGTATGCTGATTATAAAATATAGCAAATTATATTTTGGTTATTATATAAATAAAGGAAATATTTTATTTTACAAATTAATAATGTACTATTAAATTATATTAAGAAAGAAATATAACAGGAAAACTGTTGACTTAATTTAAAGTATTAAGAAGTGGAGTTATTAACATATTAAAAAAAAACGGCTCATTTAGTTAATATATACTACTGAATACTAATTGCCTGTAATTTTCAGAAGGATTTGCCATAAGGTTATGAATATTGAATTATGGGAGCAGTTATGATGCGAATGCTTAAACTTTCCCAAGCGCTTTCACTTCTATAAGCATTTTATAATGATGTTTAAATGTGAAAATCTGTGATTGAGCAATTTCGAAGGTCTTCATGATCGGATATTACTTCGTGACAGCGCCCAAGCTTTATAGCACTATACTGATAATTCTTTAATTATTATTATACGACATTATGCATAGTAGTCAAATCATTCCTAGATTATTGACAGATCCACGTTGTGTAAATGAGGTATCATAGTCATTCTTTTAAGGAAAAATTTCCATTTTTTTTAGAAACTTTTTTTTAACAAGACAATGTAGCTCACCCACATGTTTTATTGTGAACTGTACGTAGAATTGTAAGCCTAATAAAGATCTGTATTTTCTGACTAATTTTTTTCCTAGTATGCTTGAGACAAAATTTATTAATAATTGCAACGAGAAAGCCTACTACAAATCCTCAGTGCTTAAGTATTTTGTTACATATGGAAAAGAGTTCTTTAGTAACTATTATGACCTGTAATTTATGATGGTGGTATTCGTATTCCACATTGAAAAATTGAAATGGACATTAAATCTCTAAATTTTGTTCATTAACAAACATGAACAAGTTTATCAATCTTCAGAAATCCACACAGTTTGTTCTCGGTGTTCAAATTTCATGTTGAACGATGTTTTTATATTTTTATTTAGCAAAAGTTTTTATTAATATTTATACAAATAAGCAAATTAAGTATGATAAAATTATCATACTTAAATGGTTATTGTAATTTTTCCTTTGAGTATAAAAAGTAATACTTTTTATAAAAAAAAATTTTAGTTAAAAAAAATTATTTATAGCTATTATTTTAACTACGTTATAATATAACGTAGTTAAAATAATAGTTATTTTATTATATAGTTATTTAAAATAATAGTTATTTTAAAATAATAGTTATTTTAACTACGTTATAATATAACGTAGTTAAAATAATAGTTATAAATAATTTTTTTCACAAGATATATGAATGAAAGAGAAGATGAAAAGTTTTTGTGTTGAGATTTCAGACTTATAATGGATTATAAATAATTTAATGTATAAGTTTAAAGTATTCATGTGTAAATAATTCGTTTCCAAAGACAAAAGAGTTTTAATGTGATAATAAAATGGATTTCATTGTCATTGATTAAAATAACCTTTGCACAAATGCTTTTACTTAACCGTTATCAAAAAATTATGCATTTTGTAAATAGTTGGCTTTATGCCAACATTTTCCACGTCACAGCTTAACGATTCTACGGTTTCGACTATTTGACTGTTCTGATACTTTAAACTGATACCGGGAAAATTCCCTTTCTGCGATGAAGAAGTTTTGATTCTTCTGTGTTGTTTTTCTCCCTCTCTCCTATCAGTTTACCTGATGATATTCTTTTTTAAAAAAATTTTTGAGTATGATTAAATGCACTTATATTTTTCAGTGAAAAATTTTACTGCTTATAATCTTAAAGAGTTTTAATAAAATTTTTTAAATTTTAAGTTAACTACCGAGTTTGTATTTTAAGCTCATCAAAAGGTATGTGATCATTCTTGATAGTTTTTATACGAATTTATTATATTTGTTATAGATAATCATTACATCAATTGGCGATACAAAAGTGATATTTCCCACTTTTCGTTTGATATGAAATATGCAATCTAAAATGTTAAACATCTTTGAAAGTTCGAATTTTTAGAATTATTTTTTTAAACTTAAAACAATATTTATTTTTACATTTGTTATCTGCACATTTTAGTGAATACATGATTTTACAGAAAGGAAAACTTTTAATTTCAGTCTTGAATCTATTTGCTTATGTAATTTAAAAAATTTGTATTATATGTTTAATTAACTTTTGCTTCAACTAGAAACTTTTAATATCGACTAAATATTCTCTGAAAAATTATATTTATTATGAAACATGCATTTTCATTAAAAATATTCAACATTCAAATTTTGAGTTTTTTTAATGAGTGTTAGAACAAGCTTTGAATTTATTTTTGGACATCCTTAAATATACCAACTCTGAAAAAGTTGAAAAAAATTAATCTATTATAATAAAAATTAATTTAAAAAATAAATATTCAGTTTCTTTTATATTGTCATATCGGATTATGCAAGTTTATATCTTATTTTGATAAAATATTAAGAACAATGGTTAAAAAGTTGTGATTTGATGATTAAATAATCTTTCAATATTTTATTATGCGCAGAATATTTAATGTTTGGCAACAGTAATTTCATATTTTTAATTTTTATTAAAAACTTGAGTTTGTAATAAGTTTTAATACTTGAGTTTGTAATTCGTGTGACAAAATTTATCTCCTTAGAAAATTGAAATTAAAAAATCAAATTTTTATCATAAATATCAATAATATCCGAAATGTACGATAGGCATTTAAAATATTGCAATTTCATTGTAACTTAGTCTTTGATAACTTATGTATTTGTACTGAAGTATCTTAAATACCCGGAAAAAGAGCCCCAATAGCATTTATTTTTTGTGCACATTTATGCTTCCGTTCATTCATAATTATTTTAAATTATTTAGATGTATCTTTGTAAAACTTATTCTTAAATATATAAAATTGAGTATATTTAAGAAGTATTTTAAAAATATAGCGCCATGAGGATTGGCGCTGTATTTTTAAAATACTTCGACTATTATGAATTGAACTGACAACCGGATAGATAGAGCTTTGATTTTCAATTCACCAGTTCTTGAGTTTAATTCTCACTTCAGACTTTCATGTTTATAGTGGCGTAGAATCCACTTTAAATTGTAAGTCTGTCTATTAGCCGTCATTTAAAAAAAAATCAATGTTGAACGACAAATAAGTCGAGCTATTGGAGAGACCAGTGCAAATTTAGAATGTTATTTAGTTCAAATATAAACAGCGATAAAATATAAATTATGATTAAAGTTTAAATTAATCAAAAAAATTTTTAAAATGTATATTAACTTTTTTTTTAAAAAAATAATTAAGAATACAGTCAATAATTATCAATATTTCTTTAATTTTAATAATGTGCAGTTCTATAATAAAATGGCTTACGAGATAATACTTAAATATTGAGGATGCTTACTCAATTTATTTCGATGCATTATCCGCTGTTTCATTATTTTAAATTGTTTTTCTTGTCTCCTAATTTTCAGTGAAAATTTACGAAATTTACTGTCATCTGATAACAAAGAATATAATTTTGATATGACACAGTTGCTTATTGTTTTGCAAAAAGTAAATTAGAATTTTTCTTTGATATACCTAGTAAATGAATTGGTTAAAAAAAACGATGAAATATACCCAGCTTTATTTTAACTAAAATGTATAAAACTTTTTGGAAGAAATCAATGTTGAATATTTTTTATTGGTTTTTATAGAAACTTTAAAAGTTTATACATAAATGTTTTTGAATATATCAAATCATTCTTTTAACATGAACACAAGCATGAAACATTTGAGAATACTGATTCATTTATTAATCTGAAATAATACGTGAATCAATGCTTTAAAACTTGTCTCGGATTTATGCTCATAAATCTGTCTTTTTCAAAAATCATCATAGAAAAGATGTATTTATTTTATGTATTCATTAAAAAAAATGAAATATGATGTGTATCGTTTTTATTTATTTTTTGAATCCGAAATGGTGTTTTTTTGTCTCTATTTCCTTACAACTTACCCAGATGGCTTTGACGATAATCGAATCACTTTTTTACCAACAACTTTTAATTAACTATTTGTACATAATTCGACATCTAAGTACTTTACTAATTAAAGCTATTTTGCTATATATTAGGTTGGAGAAAAAGTAATCTATTATTTTTTCGGTAGACGTCTGTAGTGATCGATATCTCGTGAAGTATATATCAAACAATTTCAGATTTATGCTCGTTGGAAAGGTAACATTTGACACTAAAATATTCTCTTTCGGTTTTTTGTTTGATTAATTCAGTTACGAGTACAAGGTTTTAAAAATGGAAGACAACAAACAGAAAGTTCGATACAATTTCGTTTTTCTTTTATAATTCCGAAAAGGCTAACCAAGTGGCTGAAATTGTGAAAGGTGTTTATCGTCCTATATAATACTGTAATAACTAGTTACGTACAATTTTTGTTTTGCGATTCCGTTCGGGTATTTTTGATATTAGAGATGCACCTCGCATGTGGATACAGCATTGTCGAAAATGTCTATAAAATATCAAAAATGATCGAAGTTAACCGCATGTCAGCTGTCGTAACGCGCAAGACCTAAAAATCTACATGAAAGCTGTTTTAAACCTTTTTACAAAGCGAATCCAAAAGAAGTTACATAAAGTTCACGTAAAAATAATGGATTTCTTTTTCCCCAACCTATTATTATTATTATTTTGGTTCAGATATTTATTCCATTAACATTTTTTACAACTATATTTTTTTAAAAATGCTGTGTACTATTTTATAAAATGTTGAATAAAATAAATTTTAATTTGCTGGTTTCATTCGAAATAAATGAAGT
>JAPDSC010021687.1:14645-26937 GCA_026290005.1 Latrodectus geometricus | reverse complement strand
AATGTATTTCTTATTCATAAATAATATTATGATAATATTTGAAAAAAACTAAATTACATTTTGAATTAAATTTATGTTTAAATTATACTATTTTCTAGCAAAAATTATTATATAAATTAATCATTAATGGTGTACATATCTTCAATGATTATTATTTAAAATTTTACAAAAGTAAGTAAAATGAAATTAAAGTTATAAAATTGAAAACTAATGAATTTTTTTCTAATTTAATGATGTATTTTAACTATCTACAACACCTTACAATCGTGATTCTGATAATTCAAATAATAGTAATTTCAAAATCAAAAATTAAAATTTTAAAATTATATATTATTTTGAAATAAAATTCAAAAATATTTCACTTCTGTAAGCAAATATTTTTCTAATGATAGCTTACTTAAAATTTATGGGAATGTTATATTATTATATTTTTAGAAATTATATATAAATGATAAACAATATACCGAAGAAAAATTTAAGAGCGCTCAACGGAAATGACGTAGCTGAGTGGGCATGGACTTCTTTCGAAGTGTGAGTAGAAGTTATCTTCAAAAAAATAATTTACCTTTAAGAATTCATTAAAAAATAACCTCATTAAGAGTGAATTATTTTAATCAGATTTTATTTCAAATGTTATTTAAATCACATTTTAAAAAGAAATTTAACTCAATAAATAGATAATTTTTAATAATAAATGCTACAAAATGCTATTATTTTGACTAAGCATTTTGACTTAGCCTGATTATAAATATGAAGAAAGTTAAAAACTCTAAATTTAAAACTAGAAAATAAGAATTTTTACTAATAAATATTATAATAATATCACTTTATACCATTAAGTAGTATTAAATTAGAAATAATTCTATGCCTGTAAAATCTAGGCAATCACCTATTACCCATCAACTCTTGTCTATTAAGACCTTTTAATCGATATTTTAAAATAGAGAATTTCAAATGAATGAAAAATGATTCTTGCTATAAGAAAAATTCAAGAATCCAGTGAAGTTTAGTTAATATCAAATATCTCTGATGGTTTTAAACACTGAATATTTTAACACTTAATACAACAGAGATATAAGCAAAATTTGTATTCTTATAGGATGCATTTAAATAGACAGCTTTTTACAGTATAAAATACATTAATTAATGTTTCTATAAATTATAAGCAGTTAAAATTAATCTTAAATTTTCAAAATAATGCTTATTTTATGTAATGAAAATGAACATAATAAGTGACTTGCCTTATATAGTAAGTCTGTGCTTGGGTCTTCTCCATGAGCAATATCACAAAATATGCAATCACTTTTTCGACTACCATCATCATTCATTTCCCTAAAATCGTAACATTTTACTACTGAATTTGAATTGCATAAACCTGTCGAGAGCTTCGAATTCCCCATGCTATCCTCTCAGAGACTTACATAAAAATAATGCAGTTATAAAACTTTCCGAACACCAAGTTAGGCAATGGTTTGCTCTGCAATTTGATTGGTTGACATTATCCCGCCTTCTAAACACTAAGTCTGCTTTGTTTATCTTCGCGGAAAAAAAATTATCTCTTGCTTTATACTTCTTATTTCATTCTAATATTATTATTAAAATAAGTTTCTTTTGATTTTCTGTTATCAAGATCACTATAGTGAAATCTATTAAAAAGTTTTCTTGCAAATTTTATTTTATTTGTAAAAATGTGGAATACCATGGGTAAGTTGATCATTTCAGTGATGTCAATTCCGTAGCTATAATTTGTTCATATTAATTCTATAATTATTTCTTTTATCACTTCAATTCCAACAGTTTCATTAACTGTATACAATCGATACTGGGTGTAGTTTTATAAGCTGAGATTTTTATGATAGAAAGCTTTAAATAGAAATTCGCTCGGTTTAAAATCGACCTATAATCTATTTACAAATATATTTAGTATTTAGGATTCAATTAGTTGAATATAATTATTTTTGGCTGCGTAACAAACACAATGAAATGAAATTCATTTGGAAACTTCTTAACTGATGTAATCAAGAAATATAGTGCGTTAATAAATATTGAATTTGTTTGAACATGTAATAATATCGATTTTCATGCATTAACATAAAATTATTTCATATTACTTGTTATTTTAAACATAACTGTAGAAATTTTTTAATAACATCACTGTCTCTTGTAAATATTTGATATCGTTGCCAAATATGTCTCGATAATAATTGGTTAAATCGCTAAAATAGAAAGTTATATGGATAGCGTCCAATTACTTGCTAATTTTCATTAAACAACCTAATACTGTAAAAAAATTTAGAAAAGGTAATTAGTTCATTTTAAAATAAAAATATATGTATCAGAAAAACATTGAAAATTACATTATTTTCTGAAAATTGCAGCTTTTATTTAAATTTTTATTTTTTATGGTAACTAATCATAATAATATTTTGGTTTCCATTTTTGTCTTTAAATATATATATATGATAACTACTTATTTTCAAAATGTTAGTTTATTAAATTGATGATTATTGGATTATGAAAATTGTTATAAAATCATATCCTATAATCCTTTATATATTTGATGTTGGATAGTATTTTAAAAAACAAATGATAATCATAGAATGTTGAAATTAATACAGGTAAAAAATTTAATAAAATGTGATTTATATATATGTATGAAATATTTTGATTTATTCTTATAAACTAGCAACTGTTAGATATCTAACATGTTTATCTTTCTATTTTTCCTATAAATATTTCAAAAATTTTATTTTAATTTCTTTAGATAAAAATGAAAGAGCTTATGTTGAAAATCTAATATTGCATTCTTAAAATTGTATCAATATCTTTAGCTAGATTTCTGTTAGGTAATTTTTATTACTGCTTTGACTTGAAACTTTGGGGTGGATGTTTGTCATGATTTGAAAGCTATTTTAAGTGTTGGTCAAATTAAGCTTCCAATATCAACACTAGTGACAAAAATGAAACAAATATTTGGGAAAATCATTACTTTTGTTTATATTGGGCATTATTTAAATTTTCTTGACAGCTAAAATTATACATTTGTATTTGTTTCATTCCATTTATAAAAATATATTATAATTTAAAATAAGTTTTATTTTGATAGTGTTTATTAAATCAGTAACATAAATTGTATAATTTTTTTATTATTCATTTTTAATTAATCAAATTGAGACAGAGTTGCTAAAAAGAAAATATCCTATGCAGTGCTATTGGACAACGATCAAAAATTGGGCTATAGAACAAATTTAAATTGTGTGAATAATATTGATTTTTTATAATAGTTTATTCTTAATTATATTTAAAAAGAAAATATAGCTCTAAAAATTATTGCATTACATTTTTTATCATTAAAATAATTTATTATATGAAATATATAACATTTTTGAAATCATATGTAAAAATATAATGTATAAAGAATTTAACAATTTAGTAAATGTTTTTCTAGTGTGTAACATACTCTTCTTATATTTATGTAATAGAAAAATACATACATCTAACATTTTGAAATTTCTCAAAATGAAAGTTCAGGGCTTCAAAATTTGTAACTTACTTAAACAATTTTAGACTTCTAATTCACTTAACTGTTAGTTCTTTCAGATTTGAATTTCAAAATTAGACACTAATATTATATAACTATATTCCATAAACTGCAATTAAGTACATATCTGAGGGTTTATTGCTATATGATTTTCAGTTCAATACTCTATGAATTTAATTCTACATTGGGGTGGGAGCTGTTTGTATTGCTTGAAATTTACTTTAGATTGTTAGCACCTAATTAAGTTAGTTTTCACTGAGAGAGGTAAACAACAAAACCCCTTAGATGCAAGAATTGTATCTTAAAATTTTAATAATATTCCATGGAAATCAAAAGTTACGATATGAAGAATCCATTCTGGCACAATAATCTAATTTGGCTTGTCAAACATCCCAGTATATTGGATTTAATAAATTCAACCTATTGGTTTTCACTAAATATTCAAAATATGAGAATGGAAAATTTATTAATGTGTTTAATAATAGGAAATCACATTTATTATCTTACATTAAAATCTTATAATGATATTAAATATTAATATCCAAATTTTGTTAAATTATTAAATCTTAATCTTCATGTGTTATTGTAATATGAGCAATATTTATAATAAGTTACTTTATTTTAGTCATTCTTTGTGAATTTCAGAAAGCATTTATTAAAATAAAATTATATCGAGATCTCTCTGAAATATTCAAGATATTTTAACAATCTGTGTAAAAATTTGTAGATATATGGTTTAATTTAATGCTGAAATTATGATTATATTTCACGTTTATAACTTTTTATATTATGTTTAGAGACCAAATTATTCATTATCATTTATCAAATTATTAAAAGCTGAATACATGTAAAAATTTAAGTAATATTCTAAATGAACAGTTATGTCTAGTTTTTGTTTATCATTATTGATAATTAAGAATAAATATTTATTAACATGTGTGTGAGTTTCATTCTTTGATTTTTGACCATCTCTATCCATAATTCAGAAAATAGTTATGTAATAGCAAGTCTCATGAGATATCTATTAAATTAAATTGTTTATCCTATATGCAAATAAATATAAAAAATTTTAGTTTTACTTCCTGATATATTAATAATGGCAGTATAAAATTATTTATAGAATATTTTCATTTATTGGTCTCTTTAGAAAAAAGTATTAAGCCTTTTTAAAGTTGTATTATTTGTAATGCAATATTTCCTATCCTATATCTTTAAATACATTAACATTAAATATTTGTATATCCTGTTTAAAAAGAATTTGTATGATATTTGTGTTGCTTCGAGAGTTTATTTTCTCTACTAATATTCCAAATTTAAGTTATATTTTTCATTTTTCTAAATCATGTGTATATATCATTTGATAATGTTGTAAAATAGAGGTTGGTAAGTATGTTATTGGCAATTTATAACTTGTTAAAATTTTCATGCTTATTCTTTTAGAAAGAATATTATTAATTCACATAAAGGAATGTTATTCATTTTTTCTGAAATGTCTGTATTTTGTAAATTAAATTCTATATACTATTTGTCAGGAAATAAATTTACCAATAAATCCATTTAAAACAAGAAAAACTAGAATTCCCCCCCCCTAGCTACATAGTGGATAAACTAAACTTTGTTTAGATCATATGGTACTGCACAGGCTTTTAATATAATTTTGAAACTTTCAAAATTCAATCGGAGTTTCGATTTTTGTTAATAGTATCTGTTAAACTGATATTATTAATGAAATTTTATTACTTACTTAAAAATTTTTATAATAGGAACAATTATTTATATATTTTTATGTGTAAACCAAGTATGTTTATTAATAAAATCAAGTCACGTTTATTGAAAAATCATGCAGAATTAAATTTTTGATTTAGGTAAAAAACCCTTTGATTTTCTATGCCAAAGTGGCAGCTGAATGGTTATTGCTTTTGACTCCACATTTTGTGAGTTCATTTCTCATTTCACAAGCATGGATGTTCATAATAGCTTGAATTCTCCATAAACCTGTAAGTCTCATCTCTGTTAGCCCTTGTGTGCAAAAAGTGACTATAGTGCCTACAAAACCTATGATTTTTCTCTTCACATAAATTTTCTGATTTATTTTTTAGTTATGTGATTCATGGATTCACTGATTTGTCTATCATTTATTCTACAATTTTTAAAAATTATTATGATTTTAATGGACTTAAATTGCATTTATGTTATCAATGCAATTTAATATAATTAATACTAAAACGTTTGGATTATGTTTTATATTAAGCATTTAGAAGATGATAGTCAAACGAAATTTTGCAACTTAATAATATATACAATTATGAATCTGAAAGAAATTTTTACGTTATCCAAATTTTATATATTGTTTTTTATATTTGTTTTTTGATAATACATTTATTGGTTTTATCATCAAAAATTAATATTTCGTTTCACAGAACTAAATTTTAATGTGAAAATTATATAATATGAGCTGTGTAGATGTCAAATTGTAAAACTAACTCCAACAGTAGTTTTTAAAAATACTTTCCACATTATCATCCATGCATAATTATCCAAAATGAAATCTTTTTATTGTTGATATACAAGCTTCTAGTTCATTAAAATAACTTATATAAATGATAACTAACCTAAAAAATAAATTTTTACGTTTTTGTTAAAATTTATCTGCAAATAAAATTTTAATTGAAAAGTTGTTTTTAAAAATTGGTAACTATTGTAATTACAGCTCAGTTTGTTATTGTATTGAATTGAAGGGAAATATTGTTGATAATTGAACAAGATTTAAAAATGATTTGTAATTAAACACTATTTAAATTTAAGGTCTTAATTTTTATAAACTCAGTATTGATTAAATTAAATATTTTTAATTTAGTGTTTTTTGAGTTATTACTTTTTGCTCCTAAAGTTTAACCTAAATTTGCATTTTAAAGTTGATTCTATGCCTTTATTAATGTTCATTCTTGAGGTAAAAGCTAAACCTATAAATTGTTAAATTTGAGGTTCCAGTTATCTTTAATATTATCCAAGAACTTGTCTTTTGTGATCCAGTTTGTGAAGTGTGTTAATATTACTTTTTGCTCATAAAGTTTAATTTAAACTAAATTTGTATTTTAAAGTTAAGAGTGACAAGTTTAAAGCAAGAGTGACATCAACAGTAATATAAAAAATAAGCTCTTATCGCAAGTTAACTAATATAACAATCAGTGAAGAATTAGGGAATTAAAAAAATTTCAGTATAATTTATAATAAGTCTATTTTTGAAAAAGAAAACTATGTTATGTGTTGTAAAATTTAGTGATTTATGCAATTAAATTGTTTGCTTTAATGTTAAAAAATATTTGTATTTATACAATACTGCTTTATAATATCCAAATTAAGAATACTTTTATAACATGTTTATCATTTAAATATTTTTTTAATTTGTTACTCTTTTATATTTTGTATTAAAAATAAATATAATAAATATAAATAAAAATAAATATAAATAAATATTTAATATTTTTGTCTATTGAATGGAAACTGAAGTAGTTGCTATCTAATTTTTAAATAAATAATAATTAAAAAAAAAAGCACGTACTATTTAAAATTTGGTGTACATATATTTCATATTAAAAGGAAATATTAATCTTATAAATATTGTGAAATTTCGTGGAATTTATGATTATAATTTTTTTATGTATAAAATGCTATATTTAAAAGACTAGAAAGATTTTTCTTTTTTTAAAATTCATCATTTCAAAATTTCCCCGCTTTTTGATAAAAGGTTTTCCAACGAACTTCCGTCAAAAACAGTAATTCGATTGGTGACAATTGAATAATGATGATGCAATGATAAACTAACGTTTTTTGACATACCTTTAGAAGTACACGAGATATAAAGTTTTTTATTCTTATTGCTTGTTTTAATCGGAATTTCTGGCTCTAAATTTCAGTTGAAATAATTATAATTGCTATATTCTTTCTGTATTAACATATATAAAACTATTAAAGAAAGAAAAAATGGCTAAATGCTTTAGAATTTTAGGAAATAAAGGATTTTTTTGTATTTCCCAGTGGGGGTATTCATTATTTTTCAATTAACTCGCAAGAATATTAATATTTCAACGTTTTATTTTTATTATCTCTTAATTTGCAGTTTGACTTTCGATTTCTGAATACTTTAAATACAAAACTCAAGCCATCTGATTAGAATTGAGACTTCGAATTATCAATTCTATGTTTTTCAATTATAAGTTATATATGATTAACAAATTATCCACACATCTTTTCAAAATGTCAAATTAAAAAAAACTTAGATTTATTTAAAAAAAAATTAAATGTGAAAACTTTTTGAAGCTACAGTATTAGCAAATATTATCTTCAGGAATTATTTTACATTGCTTAAAATGTTGAATAAAGGAAAAAATGCATCTTTTAAAATATGAACAACGAATTAGTGGATTTCTGTAAAATGCAGATATGTATAATGTAAAAAAATTGTGATAAGCATTTGAACAATACGGTAAACAATAGTCACTATAGCTGTACTAGTCGCAAATGCTTCATTCCTTGTATGAATTCCCATTTTACGTGAGTCTACTATATTTAAACGTTAATATTAAAAATGTGTGAATTTCTATTTTTTATTTAATAATTACCCATTACATATATATTAATAAGCTTGTTTATATAACTTTATAAAGATTTGAATATTTCTACTTCTAAACCAACTTTCTTCGTAAGAAATAAAAATAAATAAATTAATTAAAAAAAAAGTTAAATTCTGATTTGCTTAAAAATTAATCAAATTTCATTTGTTTCTTTACTCGTTAAAAACTTAACTGATATTAAAATTTTTATGACAGATCAAACAATTTAATGTTCGGTAATAATGAAGAAATAATTTTTGATGTCTTAGGCGGTAATAATGAAGAAATAATTTTTGATGTCTTAGGCATATTCCATATTCTGAACTCAGTAATAAATCTTTCGCATGTATCAGCATTTTAGGGTATAATAAAAAATTAAAAAAAAAAAGATTTTGGTGACGATTAGAAACTTTTCCATTCAAACTTTAAAAAATGATTATATCTTAAAACATACTTTGCAACTTAAGAAGCACATTTCAAAAATAATCTTACAACATAAAATACCTCATTGAAATTTTATTTATTTATTTTTTAAATTTTAATGTATAAAAAACCTCAGTTACATAACTGAATTTTTCCTTGCTTTATTTGGAATACCGTGTAGTCCAAAGAATATATGATAAATTTAGGTTATAACAAATATCCCAGATTAGAATTTTCTCCTAGATTTATTTTGTGTATTACAAAGTCCTATCACACACAAAGATTCTGTTCGTACACAGTTTATGGAACGTCCATTTTTAAAATTAGTATTACTAAAAGCTGCTTCTATTTTTTAACATTTTCTTTCGTTAATACGTTCTGCTTGACATGTTTTGAAGATGAAAGTATTTCCGAAAAGTGCTTCCTCGAGATTTTCCCCCGACACATTTTGAGGTGAAGTTATTGATGGACTGTTTGAAATCAATGACGTTCTTTGGACATCCGAACATATCGAAAGTTCTAAAATCAACCCAGTTTTTAACGCGTTTCTTTCCAACTGGATCATGCTGTGTTGTTAACAATGGACTCTTAGTGTGTTTCATTTTGTTATTAATTGTGGTTGTTTATCATTTCCGGGTTTGTTATTTTAGGGCTAAAGAGGTGTTAAGTGTTTTCGTGAAACATACGGGAAGAAACCAACTTCCGAGATTGCAAAACGAAAATCGAACTGCTTTATACATAGAAATTGAAAGTTGTCTGTTTTTTAGTGTGACGGCAGTTGTGCTATTTAAAATTAACCGCACAGCGTATGACCGGAAATGAAATTTTGTCATTTAATACTTTTGCAAAATGTTTCAGATAATAAATTTTGTAACACATAAACTGTGGCGATAATTAAAATTCATGTATTTCTTCTTGATTGCAAATTGTTGCTTTTGTAATATTAAAACAGCTATTGAATTTAAAATGGCTGAATTCTGAGCGCTCTGGGATTCAGTTTAACATATCGGGTTCGACATAGATGTTTGTAGAAATTCAGAATTCTTTTTAAGCTAGAAATGACAATTTAATTAGCAGTCGTGTAAGAAAAAAAAAAATCATAACATGACTAAAAAACATGAACCTGCTATTCAGTGTATTTTAACAGTATGTTGATATACTTTTGGTGATGTACGAACTAGTAGCTAAAAAAATAAAATTAAAAATTTTACTGATTGTGTTTTTTAAAAGAAATTTGATTGTACATGCTGTTTTTGAACAACGTGTTCACGTTAAAAAAATATTATTTAATGACTGGAAAATTCTAAAATAAATATATAATAACTAATAGTTCTATCAAGGCGTTAGTACTAAAAAATAATCAAAGTGAATTTTTTTTTCCCCTCCCCACTAGTTAGACATACTGAGTTTCTGCATAAAAAAAACTTCCAGTTTTCGGTGAAAGATTTCTAATTGCCTTATATTTATAAAAAAAAGTTCCACATGATTCGAATTTTTACATTTTGAAATTATTTTCGGTTATTGATTGAAAATATTCAAGATTGTTTGTAATTTCATTGTATTCTATTCATGTTTTAAGACATCAATATTTTTCATTTTTTGCTTTTTAAAAATAAACGGGTGTAATTTTGGAAATAAATTTTATATTGGACCGAACTTCAAGAAAGTTGATTTTCTGTTCATGATTGCAACAAAATATTAAACTATATAAAGTTGTATTTATGTATCCTGTCTATATATTACATACAATAATTAATTAACAGCGTGTTTGTTAAACTGATGCATTGTAATGCAGTTGTGTTTATGTAGATTTTGTAAATTAATAATTCCATTTGAGTTTATAACAATTAAATAGGAATTATAATTTTAACATAAATGTTACGGATAAACAGAATGATTTTTTTTTAAAAAAAATGCTACTCAAAATTTTTATGGAAAATAAGCGAGGTACACTGCGCTAATTTTTTGTGAAAGTTTTTTTTTTTTTTTTTTTTAAATCCGTTTTTGAAATAAATTCATTCGCCTAAATAAACTATAAACTTTTCTATGCATCAAAGTTTTTTTCTCTCCTATTTAGAAATAGATTCTGAATCAAAATACAAATATGATTTATGAAAAAGATTTCGCATTACGCCTCGTTTTTTATTTTAATATAGATTCTTAATGTTAAAATTTGTCTTTTCGCATCGGAGCACCAGTTCTGAAATTACTATATATATATTTTTGAAACTAGTTCTTTTGCTTAATCAATTTTTAGATTTCACTTTTGAATTTCATTACAAAAAATATTGGAATGTCAGTATTTGGTTTTGGTGAAAATGTGTTTTGTTTGGGTACCCTGCTTGGCGAGTTTACAAAAACGCCATTCGTATGGTGACGAAAATGAAGTACCTAATTTTAATGATTTTCACTTTTGCTATGTCAATGAAAACAAAAACAATGTTTATTTTTTACGAATTGTATAACAAGAAATACACTGAAATATTAATAAAAATCATGTTTTTATTAATATTTCAGTTCATTAATAATATTAATAAAAATTTGTTTTTATTAATTCTTCAAATTCTCTCCTCCGGAGGTTGCCATAAAAATCGCATTAAGGATAAGAAACTTCCGAGTTACTACGCTTGGCAAAGAAGGGGATCCAAACCGCAATTCTACCTTGTTTTTTTTTTTTTTTTTTTTTAAATCTATTTGCATTAAGTGGTAAACGTTTGTTTCTTGGATTTACAATAATTTTATTCCAACGTTTTTTATGTAAATAAATTAAAGCTCCATAATGGGCTGCTTTTATAATCAGAATTCTTAAAAATAATCAGTTGTACGATTTTATATCTGAAATTCTTATCTGTTAAATGCTTTTCTTTTCCTGAGACAATCTTTCTAGAAAGTAGTTGTAGTTTCAGCTCTCATTATAGGGAAATTAACTCTTCTTATGTTTGGTTAAAATGTAAGATGACGGGAAATATTTTTTTTCTGTAATAAAATTTATTCACTTCCTTTATGATATTCTTATATTTATGTTGTTAGGTTCTTTAAATAATATTTTAATTGTTAGATATATGAAAATTGCAATTTAAAAATCGTGAGACATTTTTTATTTTTGCGCTAGCATTTGAATTATTATTCTTTAATTGTGAACTTATAATGATAAAATATTATCAGTAAAATAATTAACTATTAATAAAATCTTCATTGATACAGTATATACTATATTAAAGGGCAATTTTAATAATGTGATAAATTTCGATAGCGTAAAGTGTTTGTTTTTAATTTTTAATGGTTTTCATTTATCTTTTTTTAATTTAAATTAATATTACTTAATAAATTTTATATAAACAGAAATTTTTTATCACTTCAGTTATTACTTATTATGTAAGATTTTAAAACCAAAATGGCATGTGAATGATTTGCGCAGTGGCTTTTAATTCAACAGTTCGGCTCGCACCTCGGCGAGGACATTTCTGGTGGTTCAGAATCTTTTTAAACTTTAAGTTTCGATTCCAATATATAGTGCGTGTGTCGAAATTTACCACAGAGAATAATAAGCAAATAAAAATAAAAGTATCGTGTGAACAAAAAGATCGATGACAAGCCATGGATTTTGATAAATAATTAGAATATTTTAGAACTTATTTTATTTGCTTGAATATATCAGCAATATATTTATAGCTAAGGAGAGATATTAAGTTAGTATTAAATTATATATATATAA
>JAPDSC010021687.1:0-14545 GCA_026290005.1 Latrodectus geometricus | reverse complement strand
AAAAAAAAAGCTGAATTTTTAATTTTTGGAAATTTTTTTGTTTTAATAAGTTGGAAAATGTAACTTTGTATTATCTAAAGTAATAACAAATAAAGCATTATCTAATGCTCTTCTGTAAATATTTCTCCAGTTAATGTTGGTATGTTATAGTAGCAAGTTGAAATCATTTTTGTAAAGAAGCAACATGATCCAATATTTTAAAGATTTTTTAGTTTGATAAAAATTTACTGTATGGTCATTCTTGGCGACTTTTTGAAAAAGTCGCCAAACATCTTGCTATTTTGCACAAGTTAGGCCTAAAAAATAAACAGAATATTGAAAAATATTACCTGATTGGTTGGGTTGCCAAAAAATGTTATTTATTGCAAAAGGTGGGAAAATCGCGCTAAGGGTGACCGTACAATAAATCTTAACTCCAAGTTTTGGATTAACTTGCCAAATATTTTGGTTGTCTGCTGAATTTTAACTATTTGTGCCTACTGCTAAATGAAAATATTTGACAAGATAATAAAAAAAAAATCATCTATTATGAAAATAAATTGTCATCTTATAATAATGGAACAGAAGAATTAAAGAGTAAAAATTTGTTTTTGTATTTTTTTTAAATGCTAAAAATTTTGGCTGTAGATATTTTAATATTTTTGTTTTTTTAAGAAAAAACTTCATTTTGGCTTCAATTAGAATTAATGTAAAATATTAAATGTAACTGCATTATTAGTATTATTGTTAAAAAATGCTGAGAGTGGCATTTATATTAAATAATAAATCCTTAGAAAATTATTCAAATTTTAATAAAATAATAAGATAAGTTAATTGAGATATAAACAATAATTATGCTAATCATTAACTCAATGAGAAAAACAGTTATTTTGAAAATGTTTATTTTATATTGTTAAGTGTTAAAAAAAATAATGATGAGTCATTGTAGGCAATTTTTATGCTTTAACTACTTTCTATTTTACTATTTATGTCACCATTTAATAGATGATTTTACGCTGTGTAAATTAAAGAATCATAATTTGGAGTCCATTTTATCAGCTAATTATATATATATATATTTTATTTTTTGGAATTCTTTAAAAAATACATCTTTAAGGGATTAATTTTTCACTCATATCTAATTTAATCACTTCTAATTTTAAAATTAAAAATCCCTTTTTTTTAAATTTTATTAATTATATGAAAAAATAGATTTACGAAAATGCTGTTTAATAAATATACCTAATTGTATATTTATTTATTTTTAGAAGATGGAGGTGGATTTGGTAAAAGCAGATTTGACCAACCAGGTGGTGGGTTTTTGAATTCCTCTGTTGCTGCTTCTCCAAGTGGCGCAGAAAAGAAAAAGGTGTGTTAAAAATCTCTTTTTAAGTTTTAGGATTTTATAAACTCTATTAAAATATTTTTCAAGCATTTTATTGGAATAATTCACTTTGAAGTAATTTTGACAATTTATTGCTAGTATGATGCATAAAAATTTTATATAACCTTTAAAATATGCTAGAAAATTTTTTAATTTATATTCTAAACTTATCAAAATTGTTTAATTTTCATCTGACATGTTAACTATGTCTTATAGTACAAAATAATTACTTATCTATAAGTGAAAAATCATGATTAATTCTCCATGATAAATATACGCATCATCTCTAAGAAGAGTGAGAAACAGTTTTCACATATATGAAGTATACCTATAGCTATGTTATAAAGATAATTATATTATGAAAATCTTTTATATACATAATAAAAAGATTTTCATAATAAAATTATTTATAAACGTTATCTCAATTTTTGTTTGTTTGTTTTTGCTATACAAATCAAAAGTGTTAATTTTTCAAGATTTCCCATATTCTAATCTAGAAAAATCTAGAATTCCCAAATTTCTAAAATTATAGGATCCAGATCTTGGGAAACTTTAAATTTTATAAATTTAAGTCCTGATAAAAAAATTGATTATCAAATTTAGAATTCAATCTTGCATTGTAATTGACATGCATGTGTATGATGTTTTGAAAAAGAAATTTTTACCATGTTCTCAAGTTTAAAGTTTTTATTTGTGCAAAATAGACATGCGGCAAAAAATAATCCCATTACAGTTGTTCAGAAGAAGTAGACCTTTTAATCGCTGGGTTTGTATGCTTGGAAAACTGGTTATTGCCCAAGAAAAAATATGTTCAAAAACTCTTTATTTCCGAAAGGGGAAAATTATAAATTTCATTATTGCTAGGAATTGAAACTCCTTTCAAAAATGTTACAAAAAATGCAATAAATAATAAAATGCAGGCACATAAATTATTTTAAAAAAAATCCTTAGTTAAGCTGTTTATCAAGCATTAATACTTTTGGAAATCTATATTTTTTGAATATTTTTTTTATTTTTGACTTAATAATATAAAATCTAATGAATCATTTTCACTTAGTAATGCATTTAAAAATTCTAAATTTAAAATAACTTCCTGATAGATTATAAAAAAAATATTAAATTTAAATAATTAGAGGTTTTTCAGATATGTAGAAATAAATCTTCAACTGTCCATGAAAATTAAAGCAAAATAATTCTTAAAGTTAACTAAAGTGAATTTTAGTAAATCAAAGGGAAATTATTAAAGGTTTTAGAAACGTTTCTTTCAATTTTTCTTCTGATAATTCCAAATTATATGTGTGACTATCATTACAATCTGTATATTACATAAGAAAGAATTCCAACTATATTCTATATGGAAAACTTCTAATAAAGTACACCATTTTATATTTTCAGAATAAATTTCTTATCATTTTCAATAATCACTTATTTTATTGTATGTATTATTTTTATTTTATTGTATGACATTTATTCAATTCTGAATTATTTTGTACAGGCAAGTAGACTGTCAAATGTTGTACCATGTACAATAGCTCAAATACACATGATGCCTGAATCAGATGAAAATCTTAAAATTGGAAGTCTAAGTGCTAATATTGTAAGTGATGAATTTAATTGCCTATTTATATACATAAATGAAAAAATATTAAATTTTTTATATATTTAAAGGAATTAAATGTTCGTAATACTATTTTAATCTCAAAATATGAATTTTGAAAGATTTCTAAATTACTGGATATATTTTTTTTCATAAGTGCCTTTTTTAAAATGTTGCTATAATTAGTGGCATTATACTATTAACCATTATCAACTAAATAAGAAAGTAAAGTTAAATATTATTTAGTATCATGTTTTTCAAGAGTGTTCAAATAAATTTTTACAAATAGAAGAAAAATAGACATGACTGTTTGAAAGTTTTAATTATATGCCTGAATATTTATGTATAATTCTAAAATTTAAATAAGCACTTCCTAAAATTATCAGCTTCGGTATTCGGAATTGTTTTGAAATTTCCGAGTATGTAATTTATTTGATTTTTTTCCATGTGATTCTTGTAGAAAAGTAATTTCATAATTAAACTTGAATTGTTTAGTAAACTAGAGAATATGGTGTTGATTAATTTGTCTTAATAACTGGTATTCAAATAACTTCATCAATTTTTTTAAAAAAGATAATTATTAAGCATATAAAATTTTATAACCTATGAAATTTACTCGTGCAACTTTTTTTTTATCATTAATGAAAATGGGAAGATACACCTCCTTAACTTTAACTAAATTCTTGTATTTTTAATTATAAATTGATTTTTCTAAATTCTTGTTCAATGTTACATCTTATGTAAATCTTTGTTACTCATTAATATTATAAAATATTATTGAAGAATGAATTGTTATTCAGAAAATTATATTTCATTAAATATTAAAAAATGTAAAATCTCATTAAGTTCATTTTAATGAAGTTTATTCTCATAAAATTAGCATGGAAAATTGTTTATTTAGTAGTTTTTAAAAATTATACAATTCATGATATTGTAAATTCATTTTAGTTAAATATTTTTGAGTTTAAAGTATTCATTTGTAGAATATGATGATTGAGTTACATTTAATTTTCTGTTTAGTTTTTACTTTCACTGCAACAGAAATGGTAGCCAACTTTCCATTCTTTTTTTAATCATGTCATTAAAAAATATAATAATTCAATACAAATGTTCCTAGTCATCTGTCATTATTATATAGTTCTGTATGTAAATAATTATTTGAATAACATTTCTTAAAAAATACAAATGTATTTAACAAAAGCAAAGTAAAAGGAATATAATGTAAACTAAATAATTAATAATACAGCTGGTTTTGTATTTGTAATATTATAAATTTCTTTTTCACATATTTACTTTTATAGTTATTTAAATAGAACATGATGTTGTATTATATAATTTCTAGTTTCACAATTAGATGTTCTATTTTAAATTTTTCCATATTTTTTAAAATTTTAAATTGAATAAAAATGTATATTCCATGAACTGAAATACAAATTCTGTTTTAGTTATTTTTCATAAATATATTGCTTAGCAGAATTTTTTTTTTTTTTTTCCAATGGTGGGCACTTGGTTGATTTACCCTTTTTTAGCCACAACAAGGCCGAAAACTGATACTCATTTATCATTAATCCAGTGGGCACCTGTGAACCAAGTCATAGAGGCGAGTAGCACTACCCATGTCACACCACCACAAACCTGTTTATAGGGCAGGCCACATTCATCCATCATCAGAGGAAAGGACAAGAAACACATAGGAAGAAAAAGTACATCCATGCCCGAGCCGGGGTTCAAACCCAGGTCCTCCCCAACCGTAGTATGTTACACAAACCATTAGACAGATTGGGCGGCTTAACAGAAATAATTCAAATTAGAATGTTTTGGATCAAAATAGTATATGAGTCTTTCCCTTCATAAATATTGCAATTAAAATAAGAATGCCAATCATTTCATTTTATTCAATGTTTTCCATATTCTGTAATATACATTAGCTCACCTTTCCTATCAGTATTTTATTTTGCAATTTTAACAACAGGATAACATAGCTAAAAAAGTACAATAATTTAACCATTATATATTGTTGTAATATGTGATATATCTTATATATATGTGTAAATATATAATTTTACATTCTAGGTTATTCTTGTTGGCCTTGTGCAAAGTGTGGATGTCCAGGCTACAAAGGTTACCTATGTAATAGATGACTACACTGGACCTGGAATTGAAGTTCAAATGTGGATAGGAGAGAATGATGTAAGAACTTTAATAATGTATATATGTATGCTTTTAATTCCTAAATCTTATTTTTATACTTATAGCTTTTTGTACAGATAAAAGAATATGCAAAGAAAATTTAAATTCTGAATGATAGTTATTTAAACCAAAATTTTGAATCATTTCAAAGATTGAATTTATCTGCCACCTTGACCAACCTGTGACAATCTAAAATTTTATTATTGTTTGCAGTCAACTTTGAAAACATAAAATAATAATATTTTTGTTAATAAGCTTAATTTATATCAATAAAAAATTTTAAAAAATGGAAGTGTACTGCAAAATTACCTGCAAATAAGTCGTAGTTCTGCCTTTAAAATGTTAATATAAAATTTTAGTAAATTATCTGAATGAAAATATTTGATTGGAAAATATAACTTATGATTCTTTAATAAACAGTTTATTTAATAATACCCTGTTATGATAATATATTTGGCACATATATTTGACAATTTTTATTGAAAATGGAAAATCCTAGTATAGAAGTTTTGCTCGGTATGATATATTGAGAATTTAGATACATATAAGGGCTGAAAATATTTGACGTCTTACATTGGATCTAATGGTGTTCAAGTTGTTTAGTAAAAATAAACAATTGGAACACCATTTGTTAATTTTTAAATAAAGAAAGGTATGCTTTTGTAAACAAACAATTAATGTTTACTGGATTAAATTAAAAAATTATTCCTAGTTTGCAATTTTATTTATGAAATAAATCTCATTGTGCATTCAAATTATTTGAAGCTCATATTACTGAAGTTCACTGTGTGAAATTTTACTATCCAATATAAGCCAATATTATGTTTGAGTTTAAATGAAACAAAATAAAATTTTACTTACATAATCTCATCTAAAAATTAATATTATTTAACATAAATTATGAAAATTAAAATTATTTTCATACTGTACTGACTTTTTCCATTCGATTTAATTTAGCTTTGTGTATAAATTGAAATTCTTTTTTCTTAATTTAAGTTAAAAGTTAAAATTTTTGTAATAATTAAATTTCTACAAAAAATATTTTTTAAAAAATTATATTAAATAAAAATTTTATTAACTATATATTAAATTTTTAATTATAAGAATTATTAATTAAATATAAAAATAAAATATATTTATTATATTTTTAATTGCCCTTTGCTTTTATTTCAAATTACATTTACTTATATTTAAAATAATGTTCATTTAATATATATAAATATATAAAAAAAAAAAAACATTGCATTTTTTTCTAGGAGCAGAACAAAAAGATAAACATTGTACAAGAAAATACTTATGCTCGAGTTACTGGCGCAATTAGATCTATGAAAGGAAAACGTCATGTATTAGGTTTTAATGTGCAGCCTGTCAAAGATTTCAATGAAATCACTATGCACATGGCAGAAGTAATGCATGCAGCAATGGCTGTAGCTGTTATGGATAAACAGGTAATTTTATGTCCATTTAAAATTGATATTATTCTCAATTTTAAGTGTCAAGTATGATTTTATTAATATAACACTTCAATGTCATGTATTATTTTTATTTTATTTCTGAAGTTACTCCTTTGTTATTTAATGTGCAGTTATAATTTTTTAATATGTAAGTTTGTTATTATAAATTTATATTTTACTTTTTATTCTATTTTAAATTATTACTTGTTTATCTTATTATAATTTAAAATTTACTTTTTTTTTCCATGTTTAAAGATATTAATTAGAAGAAAGAGTTCTTACAGAAAATGCAAAAATTTGATTTTCATAATTGATCAAAGATTGAGTTACATCATAATAAAATGTTTAGCTTTGTACTTGTTTTATTTCATGAATAATAAGTTTTCAGTAAATTTCCATGAGCAAAATGGATTTCTTAGCTTTTCAAGATATTTGTATTTTTTATTATATCTTGCTTTCAGCAGATAATAAAATTTATTTATGCATATCCATTACTGCCAATTCTGATTTTTGCTTAATATCATTAAATATATATTTGTATAATAGAATAAAAAAAGACAAAAAATAAGCATAAACACAATATTCTCTCTTCCACATTAATTATTGATCTGTATTAAAGTGATGTTTTTCCACCAATATACAATAGTTACTAAATGTTGAATAGTATGTTTTTCAATCAACTTCTTTCAATTCATATTTATTGTTAAATTTCTTTGAAATGTTGTATGCAACTATTATGAATACAGAATAATTTATTTTCCATCAAAGTAGACAATTGTCATCCTTATTTTTAATAATTTAAAATTTATTTAAAAATACTAAAATAATAGATTGTAAACATATTTTAATCTATTTGATATTCAATGAATTTTGAACTGTAAAGTCTATATTATAAATTTTTTGTTGTTACTATATTTAATTTCATTAAATTTACTTACCGTTTGCTTAGAGAAAAAAATGTGGGGAAAGATCCTTCTATAATATTGGGTTGCTATTAATTTGATAAACAGAAAAAAAAAAAAAAAAAAAAAATTCCCTATTGGAACTGTAATTTTTTTTAAAAAAAATTTTTGTACTAAAAAATACATGTTTAAATTTTTAATTTAAATATTTTTGCTAATTTTTGAATAAAAAGTAAAAAATTATATATCATATTGACTATGAAATTAAATTAAAAAAAATTGTTGTAAAACTTACATGAGTATAAGAAAATTTTACTTATTTTAATAATAGATACATACTTGCTTGTGTTTCACTTCATTTACTCTTGCTTTATCAAACTGTAATTTTAAACAATTTTGTAGAGTTCAGGAGGTGGAAGTTTTAATTCAACATCTCTTATGACCTCTGGAATATCAGCTTCAACCGACACATTTTCTTCCACTGATTCTCGCAAACTAACAAGACCTCAACAACTGGTAATAAATAAGATTTAGAACGTTTACTTTTAATTGATTTTAATTTGCTGTAAAAATTATATGTAGTTTTATTTTTATTCCTTATATTGCCATATTTATAATTTTTAAAATTGAAATTACTAAGCTTATTGTAATGAAATGATAAAAAGGCACAAGTAATTTATTCATTACTAAATAATTTCTTATAATAGTAATCTTAAATTTTAATATAAAATTTTATTACATCAATATTATTTTTAACTTTGTCTTAAATAATTTTTAATTATTTAAAATTTAAGAGGCTTCAAATTATGCATACTCACAACATTTATAAATTCTGTTTGTTCATGTCTTGTTTTTTATTCTAATTTTGATATTTTTTTTTTATTTTAGGTGAAACAAGCAATTATTAACTGCAAAAATGAAGAAGGTATTAATGTTATGGAACTGTACAACAATTTAAAATCCATTAACCGTCAATCCATACAGTAAGATATTTGATTTATTTCTTTTTGCATACAATATTGTTTCATTATCAGATCAAACTTTAGCACAAAATCAAACTCAACATTTTCCTTTATTGCAATAAGTTTGTTTTTGTTTTTGCAAAGTATTTTATATTTATTTTTCATAGTTATGTTAATGTTCAACGATATGTTTTTTATCATTTGATTTAGTTTTCTTACAATGGGTACATTCTTAAAATGATATATTTAATGCCTTTTCTCCAAAATTAAATTTTCATAACAAATAGTTTGCATTATTTTTTTATAAGAAACAATTAGCAGTTATGTTTATTTTTAGCAAATATATCAAATGCTCTTTCATTTGAACATAAATGCAACAAATAATATTGAATAACAATTTAATTTCAAGTGATTACTCAGTGTATCAACTGTATTAAAATTTTGTACAACTATCTAATTAATAGAAAAGTTGCCTATTTAGATTTTTATCTATTCAAATTCATGTTGCTTTATGATGCTGTTAAGAAAGTTACTTTCTCACATACTGTGGCATTCTACAGTGTCAAAAAGAAATTTAATGGGTATATTTCATATTGATTGTAATGTGGATGTTTAAATATTTCACTAATTAGAATCATCAAATTGCATAGTGACTTCAGTGCTGTGCAGTTGCAGTGTAAATTATCAATTGTACTATTAGTAATACAAATGTTGTATTGTTAAATTAGTATGTATATTCAATACAAATATAATAGTCTCTGACATGGTTGAAATGTAAGTCATAAAAAGTGATATTTTTCATTACTGAAATTTTTCATTTAAAGTTTTCCTGCACAATTAAACAGTTTTAATTAAACAATTGTTGATTCTGATTTAATTTTCATGAAAAAATGTTTTGTGCTCTATTTTTGAAAATGATACGAGAAAATAAATATGCTGATAAAAAGTGTCCTAGTCTGAAATTGCAAAAATAGTTATTTCAAATAACTGACTGAAAATAGTAATGTGTGGCAAAAAATGTTCCTATCAGTTTTCAAAATTTCTTACTCTATTCAAGTTTTTCTGTAAAAATCTAAAACTATATGGTTTTAAACCTAAAATGAAAGGCAAGATTGTAGTAATTTTCCCTTCCTATCAAGAGTAAACGTTAATCTTACAGAAGGAAAAGAAAATAATTTGTTTTGCTGAAAAAAGTTTTCAAGAAAAAAAGTTGAGTCTTATATATCAGATAACCAGAAAAGTTCTGTCTCTTTCATATGATACAAATCACAAATGCTGTTTATGTGCTCGCATAACTAGTATAAATCTACTTTTTGGCATTTTCAGATAGGTGATATATAAGATTTTTTCACTAAGAAGTTTTATAAATTTCGGTTTAGTTTGTGCATTTATATTCATAAAAAAGAACTTGTGCTAAAAATAAGAGATTTACTTATGGTTGTACATAAGAATGTTATGTGAGCATGTTGGTTATACAAGTGCAAACTAGACACAATCCTTGCTAAGACATACAAAAAAAATATTCATGGCATTCGGAAATGATACAGTAATTAAACATATCGTACAAGATCCTATTGTAAATTCTTCCAGTGATGAATGCACCATGCTCAAGTTTACCAACAGTCTTCAATAGCAATGATTTGAAAAGTAATATTGAAGAGAATATTTCTAAAACATGTCACACAAGATGGTATTGCCAATTCCATTTCAATGATGAATGTGCCATACTAAAGTGTACCAACAGTCTTAAATGGATATGATTTGAAGAGACTACTTCTCAAATATGTCTTGAAATTGCAATTAAAATCAAATTTGATAGAACTATTTTTGCAAACTAGGAAAGTTGGAAGCTAAGCAAATGGTTTTCTCTCAAATTTACTAAATACAATATACATCAAAAGTTATAAATCTGTTTATCACTTCTTTCCTATCAGAAAATTGAACCAATTCTGGGTTATGTTCTTCTTTCCTATCAGAATATGGTGGGCAATAGCTGGCATTGTCTATCAGGAGTCCTTTCTACATGCACAGATCATTAATGCTTCTGTCTGCATGCAACAACTCAAACATATGCAAGAGTCTTTGTGTCAGAAACTGTCAGCTCTGATGAATAAAAAAAAAGGTTAAATTCATGCTGGACAGCACTAGATTGCACACTGCAAATGTGAGTTTGAATGCGATTTTTGTCTTAAATGAGAATATCCTCCTCATCCTCCCTGGTCCCCAGACATTTTCCCAAGTGATTATCACTTGTTCCATGTGCAAAAATCACATGCAAATGTGACAGTTCTGTGGTGCTGAAGAGATCAAAACTGAAATGTCCCATATTTTGCTTGTAACTTTTAGACACTTTATCACAATATACCCAAGCTTGTATCATACTGGGAGAATTAGTGGCATGTAATGGTTTTACTTCATTGAATAAAGTCTGTTTTGTCATACCTATACAGTGTCTGGAATTTTATGTTACACAGTGACAAAATTTTTCTGGTGACATGATATTTAAAAGCAGAGAATGTTTTAAATATTTTATTACATTATTAATTCATATGTGTTTTCTTGCTTCTTTAAATATTAGTGCTTTAAAACTATACTATTCATTAATTATGTGCACAAATCCTTCCATTTTTAGCATCAAATAGTGAACAACTTTTCAAATACTTTTGCAGAAAAGGAATTTTTCAACATCTATTGCTATAATTGTCATGTGAAATGATTTTTCTTAGATGATGAGCTGTAGTTAAATATCACCAGGGTAAAAGTTAGAAAATTTCCATGTACTCATCACAATAAATATGTATAGAAAACACAGCTTACTGCTTCTATTACTGTGTTCAGATGTACTACAAGGTTTGATGAGTCCAATTATTACAATGTTTCATTGAGTATCTTCTAACATGCTAATTATTTTAATATAAAATTTCTTTACTTGAAGATTGCAGGGGTTAATGTTTACTTATCGTTTATCATTGAATTCCAGTCTATAACTCTTAGCATTAATAAAATAAATCGTGAAATATTGAATTAATTCAATCATGCAGTTTTTACTTAACAATTTTTTTTTTAATAAACTCATGTAAGAAATAATCTTTTATCTTCTGCAAAAAAAAAAAAAAAAAAAAAAAAAAAAAAAAATAGAAGAAGTAATTGGGTATCCTTTATATATGTATTTTTTATATATAAGTTCCTTTAATCATTATTATTATTATTATTCTGTTGCTCATCAATCAAAAAATTATTAAATATTTACCATAATATCATGGACATTATTTTACATTCCATGTCTGTAACATATATTTCTAATTTCAGGGAAGCACTGGAATTTCTTTGCAATGAAGGCCATATTTATTCTACTATTGATGAAGACCATTATAAATCCACTGATTGTGTATAGTTATGTTAAAGAGTTCTTAAAGATGTCATTTTTTTGTTATTTTCCCCCTATTTTCCCCCTTGGTGTACTTCATTTTTGTTGATTCTAAATGCTTCATTTTTGCATTTATTACTATTTTAATTTAGGTATTCTACTTTTTATTCTTATTTTCTTATGAAAATGAGTTTAAAATTGTTAAAAACATATATTTAATAATAAAATGAAAATATTTTTATTTAAAATAATCAATGGACTCTTAATAAAATTGTATTTACTGAATAAAGACATTTTTGTGAGAAACTAAATTACTTTATGATTCATACACAGAACCAATCCTGTTGCCACCTTTTGGAATTCTTATAGAATTTATATATGTTTGTATTGATTTTTCATACTAATGTTGAGATTTAAGATCATTTAATTCTGTAATCTACTTTAAAATTAGTGTTTAATAAAAGTTGTACTTTTAATTATGAGGTAAAACATTTTTATTTACCTTTGTTTGTCTTTGACCACTTGCTATGTTGATGATCTATTAAAAGATATTACAGGTCATGTAAAAACCTAATAAAATAAAAAAAATGTCTTGTTTTAATAGACTTATTGTATCTGAACAAAATTAATGTTTAATAAATATCAATTTTGCATGTTTCATATTTTTCATGTATTTATTACTTATACTATCCAACAAATCATCTCGTTGTATGCTTTTTCTTTTAAAATTCATTTTTATTTTGAATTACCAAATGGAGTAAGTTTTCTGTGAGGGATATTGGATGTATTAAAAAATAAGTGTCTAAATTCCTAAATTTTGTATTTATTTAAAAAAAAAAAAAAAAAATGGGAAGATGTAGGTGCTGCAGCAGGTGAACTTAATTGATTGGGTTAATGTTTTGCAATCATAAGCATGTAGTTGAATTTTGGAATGTTAAGATTAATTATTTCAGAATACTGACTGAATTCTAATAATATAAAATCTTTGCTGGAAGCTATGACATGGTCATATTCTAAGACAGTTGTTCAACTTGATTTTATTAGTAAACTACTTAATTGCAATTTTTTTTTTTTTTTTTTTTTTTTTTTGACCCGCCAAAAAGTGTGACTTCCACTTAAGCTTTTTTGAAGTGTTCTTAGTGCATATATTTTGTAATTTTGTTTCATTGGTGAAAAGGCATGGTCAAAAGAAAATGATTAATCTTAAAGATTAAAAGACAAAGAAGCTTGTTTTTTTTTCTGTCTGTGCATTAAATTTAAGCTACTAAGAAGTGATGTAAGTGAAATGATTTAAAGCAGAAATGACTAATTAGAGTACTATATGCTTCTTAGAAATTTTTTGATATTATTATCTAAAATTTATCGATTGCTATTCAACTCACCAAAGTTATTCTTGTTTAGACATTTTTGCAATTATTTATCAAAAGTTTGAAAGCTAATACAGTTTTTCAAAAAAAAAAAAAAAAGTGTTATTTAGAAAGAAATAAACAAATGAATACTTTCATATTATTTGTTAATTATGCAAGTTAAATAAAAATTAGCTGATAAATTGGTCCAAAAATATGCAAATGAATAACCATTCATGACTATGAAGTTCATAAACAATCTTTAAACCTCAAGGTTTGTTTTGGCTGGTAGTAAATAAAGTAGAGGCAATTGAAATTGCGAGTCCAACATTCTTATCAAATTTAAAATTGTTCAAACATTTTTATAGATTACACATTATTGTGTCAATATTTCTATACATTTTTCAATGGCTGGAGCATTGAGAAATAGCTTAATACTTTTATTTCTATGTGACATGTCTATTACTCTTAGAAGAGCATACTTGTCAGGATCTTCATTATATTTCATCACTCATGAAATATTATTTGTTGCACCATGTTTGTGTATTGAAATAATTTTTCACTTTCTTCATAATTTGTTCACTATATTTTTGTTTTAATCTTCCACACATTAATCTTATTTTCTGTGTGTATTATACATTAAATATGATCACAACTTACTGTTTTTTTTATCATTTTTGTATTTCTCTAAAACTTTTTAGTTATGCATTATTAAATATTGAACTTTATGAATAATCCTTTTAAAATTATACTCATGAATGCCATTGATATATGTGTAATTTAACTAATTAACTACAAGAAAAGGTTCATAAAATTCTTCATCTCATCTTTTAATTGATGTATACTTTTTGCTTTAATGTAATGCCATATGAAATCAGTTTACAGCAAATATGAAAAAGTGTATATATTTAGAGATATATATATTAAGAGAGAATAATGAAAAGTTGTGCTACACATTCTTATTGAAGATAATTTTTTTATGAAAATACCTTCTTATAAGTAAACATTAGAAAAGTACATTTATTTATAAATTTTTTGCAAATAATAAATTTTATACAATACATAAAATATTGTTACAAAGAGAAATAAAAAAAAGAAATAATGAGAAATTTTAGATATATGCTCATGTGCATGTTTATTTGATCTTTTAATTACATTAAAAATATATAAAAAAAAGTTATATACAAAATCAAAAATTCTTATTAGCAGTATTTAACTGATGCTATATCCTATGATCTAGCAATTGTAAAAATATATTAGCTATATATATATACACACTATTTATTTTTTAATCAAAGTTACTTTTTGAATGCTGTGCTAAAATTTTCATGGAAAATTAATTTTTGAGGCAATACTTGAATGTT
>JAPDSC010021683.1:0-10515 GCA_026290005.1 Latrodectus geometricus | reverse complement strand
TCGGCGCATAGTCGAAAATATTTTCTGCTGATTTTGTTGGTGGCACTCAAAATAAAAAATACAAAGCATGATTAAAAGCATAATAACTTATACAGAAAAAAACATATACTATGAGAAAGATCTGTTTGGATTCACACTTCATCGCAGTGTGCATTAAACTGAGACGAAATCACGAGAGCTGTAATTCTGAAAAGATTCTACTAAAACGTATCGAATTTTTAATAAATTTTATAAAGAGATTAGACATTTTTCAAAAATAAAATTCATTTGTTTCGTTATTAATAAATTTATAACAAATGCATTATTTTCGAGCTTTGCATTAGATACACTTGTCTTGTACCACGCAAGCTTTATTTTTCATTTTACATTTACACATTTGTCACCATTTTTTTATTTGCCTACCATATAGATTTTAATATGAAATCAGCTGTGTAACTTAAAGGATTTCACTTTCATATGATGATATATGAAATTGAGTATTTTCAGAACGAAACAACTTACATTAAGACAAAATGCGAAATTACGTTAGTGAATTACTACTATAATTATTATTATTTTATAAATCATGAATGATATTTCTTACAAAACTTTCTTGTAAGCTTTTTCTGATGGAGAATGTTTTTTTATATGATTATCCACTGGGGCTTTTAATGCGCACATCGAAATTCGAAACTTATTCAATACATAATTCAAGGATTACGTGCAGAAAAATACCGTAATTAACACTATAGTATTCTACAATGTTATTTATAGTAATAAGTTTGTATACATTTGTTATAAAAAGCCAATAAATGTTCAACTAACATATGGGATTAATTGAAGTCATATCTATAAAATATTACTATAGGAAAATTATTAAAATTTATAATAATAAACATGTTTCTCAATAACATTTCTTTTATATGTACAAAATTTAATAATACTTCCGAACAATTATGTATTGAGATTAAATTTGAATTTTAGAAAATTGATAATATTTTTTTTAAATTTTTTCAAAATATTGTAATTTGAAGACATTAATATAATTCATAAACAGAAATAAACATTATAGATTCCTTTTAATCTGAAAAGAAATTTAACTTAATAATTATTCTTTGGTATATTATAACAAACAAATATACAGTGCTGTATACTAATTTTGTCAATGCGTGAATTTCAAATAAAAATAACATTAACGTAAGCGCACATTTTAAAATAAGTTCTACTAATTTCATTTAAATGAAATATCAATTTAGAAATGACATTATTCTATTTTAAAATGTGTGTAAAAATCTCTCATTTTCGGGTAAGCTTACATAATTTCACGACATTTTGACAGATTTAATGAAATATTAGAAGATTATTAGGAAATTATTAAATTCAAACTTCCCTAAAATATATCGGAGTATACGATACGTTCGTATCTAAATTCTGAAAGGGAATCTCTAATATGTCATCTACAAATTAATATGTAGAGACATTAGCTAAAATTTCCTATTTAACATACCCATCATATTCCGCAAGAAATAGTTTTACACATTTGAGTTTGAAAATTTTGATTTCATTTGGAATTAATCATTTTTCTATATTCATAAGGGAATCAAACTATTTAAGCTTACCAGAAATTTATCTTTCATAAAAAATATCATCTTCTTGATTTATTTAAGTTCAAAATTTTTTAAAATTACTTGATATATCAAATTTGTTTTGAGATCAAATTACAATGTATTCCAAAACATTTATATATATGCATGTATGTGTTTACGCGAGTGTGTTCGTATGTATGTGTGCATATCAATTGCATGTGTCAGAGCTTACGTGCGTCTGTACTTGTCTAAGTGAGTAGGATTTTAAATTATTATACATTTTTTAGCAAATCAAACTAATTAATTTTATTAAAAAGTGTAATTATCTTTAATTAATAAAATAAATATGCGGCAATTTATTTAATGCATAAGATATGTTTGTAAATATATAGATAAAATTCATATACTATTTTGTATATTTTTCTATATAAAAAAAAATAAATCTAAATTATTTTATAATATTCATAAAACATTAAAAATGGACTGACTGCATGTCATTTATTTGAAATTTATTATTCAGAAAAAAATTAATACCTAATTTAGAAATTACCTAATTTTTAAATTATTTATTAGAGTAATATTGCAATCAGTAAAAATATAAAATTAAAAGAAAGCTTTTAAGACACACAAACGGGATAATTAGGAATCAAAATCACAACTGAATTCATTGATCTAATTAAAATGTATTAAGCATTACCTTTCGCTGTCTTGTGTTCCACAATGTATTTCGTAATTACGCTGTTTCCACTGTAAGGTGCAGACCACGTGATCGATACAGAGCGGCTTCCCTTTGTAGTGACATCGACCCCAGGTGGTCGGTCGGGTGGTTCTGAGCAAAGAAGATAAGCAGTTCGCATGAGTCAGCTACATATCCATTCATTGCAATTGCAGGAATTTTAATTGTAACCCACTTTAATTAAAACATTTTTTAGAAAAAAGTGTATGTAATTAATTTTATCAAGATCACTAAAATGTTCAAGAAATCTCTTTTTTTTTAATGAATCGAAAGAGGATAATTTAAAAGAGCAGTACATTTTTTTCTTTTATAAGTAAATGTAACATTTCTTTTATTGAATCTTCAGTGGATAGTAAAATAATTATGGAAAAAATTGCATGAGATTATTCAAAGTGATACTGAACTGAAACTTTCTGTTAAATATTTTGTAAAAATGTCTTATTAATTTTCCCGCAAATGAACAATCATTTTTATTTTAAAATACAAATTTTAAGAAATTAGTAGAGCGTTATATGTTGTAGAAATAATTATTCTGTTTAACATAATTTATAACATTTATATCTTCATTTCAGTAAACATCAATTTATTTTTTTACAAAGAATAATCAATTTTAAATTGTTTCCTAAAATGTCAATAACCGTGTCAATTTTTTATTATTATATTTGAAAAAGATAAGCATTTCTTATTCAATGTTGATTACAATTATAAAATAAATGATTATTGAAATATATTATTAAAACTGTATTGAAAGATAGAAAAGTTTGATGAGTTGTGTATTTTGACTAAAAGATTTAATTTTTAATTGTATCGAATTTACATTATGAGTACAATGCAGTTTTAATAAAATAATTTAAAAATAATAAAACCACTTTGCATTGTTTCTTATAATAAAACCAAATATTTAGCAAATTTTCTGACATATCTGTATTTAAAGATTCTAAGTAATTCTTTAAATTTTAAACGCAAAAATTAACCTGAATATTTTCATATGCGTTTTCATTTAATAATTAAGAACGTTAATTTTGTAAAATATTTTCGTTATTAATAACCTATTTATTAAATATTTGTTGTTTTACTTTCAAAAACAATAGTTTTGACATTCTTTAATCTAAATTATCATTATTAATATTATGTGAACATTAAAATAAGGAATTGTTTTTCAATTAACTTTCTGACGTGAATTTTCCATTAAAAATGAAGCAAAAATTAATTATAATTTAATGATGTTCTTTTTCTTATTTTTAACAAAGAAATAAAAAAAAATTCCATAAAAATCCTTCATACTAATTTGAATGAAAGAGAAATTTTGATAACTGAACAGTTTGTAAAAATATTTATAAAAGCAATATGTATTGTGTTACATTTTCATTTTAATTTAAAAATGTAAGGTAGAGTAAAGATTAAAAATCAAGCAGCTTTTTCAATTTTATTATATTTTAAGACTATATTTTATTTTTTTTTGTCATCAGTAGAAATATTTAATATATCTTTATTTAATTTGAAATTCAAATTATGAAATGTACTAAAAGTAATCTTTTGTGACGATCTAATTTAAAAATGATACACAATATATTATATAATAAAAAACAATTTTAATTCCCAACTATTTTTAATAATTTAAGTGAAAAATATATTTTTGAGTTATTAAAATATTCAATTTTACAGAATAATATATTACTATTTTGTTGACGATATTCTTTTGTATTTTAAAGTAAAAATGCTTCCAGACTATGTTCTAGCAAAAAACCTTGACATTAAAATACGGAACCTATACATATAGAAACTTAAAATCTGAAATGAAATTCTAATGTAAATTATATGCAGTAGTATTACTGAAACACTGAAAGCATTGATTTGTAAATAAATGTATGTAGACAAATGCTATGTTTCTTTAAAAAATGTCTAGAAAATAATACATAGATGAATGTTTGTAGAATATTATCAAGCAAAGCAATCAGCATACTATTTTCTTAAAATTATTGATTTATGCATTTATCAGGTAGTTCCCCTTAGGAATCACACGCAGGAAAAATTTAATTAATTTTATTTGAAATATGCTTTGCTATTTTACAAAGAAAATTGAAGAAATATATCTAATTAAAATATTAAAACACAATAAGTAAATCAAGGAAATGTTAATATAAATAGTTCAGTGAGATTACATATAGATGTTGTAAAAATATCTTTGTATAAAATGGTTTTCACAACACACTAAAATCTTTATCAAACGCTTGTAAATCACCAAGCATTTTAAATTACAAGAAGAATTAAGAAAATGACAGGTGCTACAAACAAGTAATTATGTTAATGTTTAAAACTTAATTATATTCCTTAGTGAAAGACACAAGTAAAGTAATTATACTTAAAATTACTCATGGCTAAATAAATTATTTCCCTTATTAAATTAATTAATCATTCGGTCAAGAATTTAGTTGTTTGCTTTATCTATATAAATATGCACATAGTCGTAATTAAAAATTATTTTTGATAATATTTTAAAATTGTGTGAATGAAATGGAAAATAAAATAAAAATTATCAAGAGTAACAAAAAAACAAACACAATACCTTCTTTATGTAACGTTTATTAGTATAGCAAGAAATATTCTTTCTTAAATTTTGCATAGAAGCGATTAAAGTTTTATAAGATCATGAGAGAAGACTGTACAAAATCTTTATCATTTAAACAATTTTTTCAGCTTTTCTAATATACAATTTCTTAATGTAGACAAAATTTTACGCTGTAACTTTAATGTTTTCTGCCTTTTAAAATATATTTATAATTTATTCAATTTTACTAATCATTAAAACAGAAAAAATGACTTAATTATCTGGCTTTTAAATAATGGCTTAATTTTTTAAATAATGGCTTCATTAATGGCTTAATTAGCATATAAGAGGAAATCAGGTTAAAAAAATAAAAAGAATATTTTTAAAGAATTAAAATTAATTAATTTTTTTAAATAATTAAACGCTATTAAAAGAATATAACATTCAATGAAAATATGTACAATTCCTGTGATATACTATTAGTATTTTTATTCATATAAAATTCTTATTTACTAACCTTGTACGACAATCTGAAAATTTGTATCATCTCTTCCATACGCATTTTGAGCAGTGCATGTAAATAAAGACGAGTCTTTTCTGTTAACTGAAGATATTCTAACGACTGCTTCCATACCCTCAGAATATATTTTTTCTTCAAATGCATACCTAGAATCATTTTATAATCAATTACTGTAATTTTAATTTATAACACTTTTCCAGTGCGACGCGAAATTGAAAATCAGTTTACTGAGTAAATTATATAAGTCATCAAAAATTTTAATTACTAGTATTTTATTGGTTAATAATTTAAATAAATTTTGCAAAAACAGTACCGACGAAGATTAAATGTGATAAACCTCTTATATAATAAGGTATAATACATAATCTGTTTTTTCGATGATTGACAAGAGCGGAAATGAAATACAGAAAAATCACATAGAAATATTTGTATCAATATTAAAACCCAAATTTTTGTTAAATTCTAACCAAATGCCATAATGTTTATTATAATAATTGATTTAATTACTTGTATATAATATATAAGAGTTTAATTAATGATAATATTTATTTAAATTTTATTAATGTCATGCAGGAATTTTCGTATTATACAGGAAAAACTCTATGAAAGGTAGTCTGTCAATATCTGGCATAAGTCATTGATTCACATAGTCACTTTCTAATGTTTCTCACTGTACAGTTACCACGTAAACAACCCATTTATTTACATCTGTTGCTTGTATACTCCGCCTCAGTAAACTATTGTTTCTTTCTTTCGTGCTCAGTGCGCAGTGAAGTTATTCGTTAGCAGAAAATAGTTGAATATGGGATGTTTAATTCTAGTCATAGTAAAACCGTGATCTCTATTTGCCAACCAATGGACCAAAGTGCTTGGAACATTTAAGAGAAACTATTGAAGAATACTTCTGTCAACTTTATGTAAAAAAACTGAAAAATGTCAAAAATAGAACTTGAAAACTATAAAATTGAAATGTATGGACTATTTAGTGGAAAATACCTTAGACAAAATAATTTATAAATGTTAAGAATTTAATACTTTGATCTTTTTCTTATTTTTAACATAAATATGCATTCTCTTCCAAATTAAATATGCAGTCACTTTAAAATTAAAATTTTATACCAAATTAACAAAGCCTGTTTTGGATGATAAGAAAAAATTAAAAAAAAAAACTCTTAATTTTTATTAATTTAGTTAAAAAACAAACATAAACTCAATCACCGCAAATAAACTAGCTAGCACTTTCGAAAAAAATGAATGAAAATCTGTTTGTTTTTACACATATTTCTAGCATTTTAACATTAATTAAAATCATGTCTCTGATAATCTTTTTCTATGATAATTCAAATATTTCATTGTCAGGATTCTCATTGTTTAAACGAATAATTCTATCAATAATATATTTATAAAAACTAAAATATTTATAGCATAGTTAATCCTTGTAATATGAAATTTTCTTACTATAAATCTAATTCCTGAGTTAAATTTTTAAAATGTATTAATGAAGGTGTGAAACATCATTAAATAATAAACTGTATTACAATCTGTTAAAAAATGTGCATAGTAGCAATAAATAATATATAGTATTTAAATGTTAGACAATTGCTATAACTAAGGATTAAGATCTCAAGATAATTCAGAAAGTTCAAACAATATTATAGACTTCATTGTTTGACATTAATCTTAGTATTTTTTTTGATTACTTTTGCTGTTTATAAACATCCGTGATAATTATTTCCTTAATTATCTATTGATATTTTATCAATAGCATTGAAAACTAGCTTTATTATTTTTATGGAATCATTTCTGATGATAACTTAAATTTTCTATGACCAATTAATCTTCAACGTGGAAGTTAGTATTCAATGGATTCATATGTAAAATCATACAGTGTGTATTAATTTGCGAAATCTAAGATCTTTCAACCTTATCTTATCATCTTGGTATATGATATAACATAGAACTATACCAGATTATTTTAGCAAGAATTATTATTACTGTCTTTTTATGTTCGAATTGCTTTATTCTAATTTTATTTAAAATAGAAAGTTTATTACAACACCATAATATATACCCATCACTTAATAATCCTTATACAATAAGATTTCCTCCGGTTTTAGTAACAATCACAATTTTAGGAGATTTTCACTGATATTTGATAATGTTACTATATCTGTCCTGCGAGGAATGTGGTAATATTACTCAATGGATATCTTCATGCTACTGAGGGTCGTTAGATTTAATTACTTTAAGGCATAAATAATTACGCTTAACGAATATTAAATATTTGGCAAATGGCAACACAATATTTATTAAATTATTCTTAGCAAATTTAGAAATATATGAGATTTCTACGCAATATATAAATTTTGGTATCCTAAAAGTTAAAGTTTTTACATTACTGATATTATCGTGCTATTTCTTATTCCACTGCTTTTATTATCTATTTTTTATTCTGCATGATTTATTTAAATATTCTTGATTTATATTATAAAATGTATATCTTATTTAAAATACACTACATAATAAATACATTTTTTATTAATTTCTCATAATAATAACTAAGAAAATTTTGAAGAATTTCAAGGAATGTTTCTTACCTAGGTTCAAATGTTGGGTTGAAAGGTAATCTGTCTTTACTCCATGTTATTGTTAAAGGTTTTTCGCCGATCGCTCTGCAAATTAGTGTTGCACTTTGCCCCCTTGTTAAAGTGAGAGCTTTAAATTTTTCTTTAAAATGAGCAGCAACTGCAAAAAAAAAAATAATTTTTTTAATTAGAACAAGTTTAAAACTGACATTAAAAAAAACTTTAAATCGTATTTAAGTAAATTATTTTAAAATACCTTAAATTGTAAAGTTCACAGTTTTCTTAAATTAATAAATGAAGGACATCTAAATGTTAAGTACCAGATTCATTTTCTTTTTTAAGAAATATTTAAAGGATTCGTTAATTCTTTGATAACATTTAAATAGATAAATTATACATTATAGATAAAGATAATTATAAAAAATAGATATTTTAGTTTGATAATATTATCTGTTACATCATTGCATTAATACGAGTTTTTAACTTCGTTTTACATACAAATTTTGTATTAATTAATGTATAGCTTAATTTGTAAATTTTGATCCTTTGAACATTTATTTGATTAAAATATTAATATTTCCATAAAATAATAAAGAGATATGCGTCATGTTTTGTTTATTATTTCATAATTTATGAATAAATTGCTTTTATTTTATTTTCAAAAAGTTTTATTTTTTGAATTTTGTTTTATTTCCTACCTTTGATATTGCATATTTTAATATTTAACATGCATTCTAATCTATACTCAATAAGAAGAAATGAGAATTTTTTAGGCTATTCTTTGTTTATTTTTAAAACATTATAATTCCGAACAACTGTTTTAAAATTTTCTTAACACAGAAGTTTTTTATTTTAATTATTTTCTATGTTAAGATCAAGTATTAACATAAAAGCAGTATTTCATAATTTCTTTAATAAGGATATTCAAGGTGTCACATTTTTAAAAGTGGGAAATATTTTTATTTCCGTCACTTTAAGCTACTAAGATGCATCTAATTAGTTGAGGTAACTTCTTAAAAGCTTCTATCGTATGAAGATTTAAAATTTGAATTTTTTAGTTTACTTAGAGTAAACACTTTTTGATCGATTGACACAATTTGTTATTAACTTAAAAAAATTGCTGTATAATTAATACTATAATACCAAATTTATGCTAAGTAAATAGGGAAATTGCGCAGTTTGTTAATATTGGTAACTATTTAAATATTAATATTCTTTATCTATTTATTTTAAGTAGATAAAAAATAAAATAATTTATCACTTTAAGTTATACTTTAAAGGCAAGTTATTAAGCTCATGAATTTCTATTTATCTCTCAATTTTCTAAAACTGAACCGTGATAATTGATTTTCAATTGATAAGTGTTTAATGTCGCGCGCGTGTTGAAGAACAAAATCCAATTATTTATTCTCTAGTCTGATATATATTACATTTTTGTTAGAGTATCAGTTGTTAAATTAAACTTTCTCTTAAATCTCAGTAGTTTATTAAATTTATTCATAAAAATAATAAAAAATAATAATTGATTCAAAATGATACACTTATTTTGAAAATTTGTGAATCCGTTTTATGTATGTATTTATTCATCTAAATTTATTAAATATTCATTATGAAGAACATTAGTTTATGGAATATAATTGAAAATTAAGATTGTAATGTAATCATATGACCACAAGTGACAATTATAAATAATCTTTAAATATAAATTGTACTGTTCCGTTATGTCAATAAAAAATTTAATTAAAATCGCAATAAAACTTTAAATATTTGCTAAGGTCGATAATATGTGTCTATTGCTATATTTTCAAAATTGTATAAACAAATTAAAATCCCTGTCATTATGCTAATCAAATTTTTTTAATCTGATATTGAGAAATAACAAAATATTATGATTAATTCTGATTGTTTTTTCAGTTTATTATTTGATTACAATACATAAGGAATTTTTCAATAGATTGTTTTATTCTACAAAATTGATCTCTTTTTTAAAAATATAACTTTTCTTACATCCACAATATTATCACTAATACATTAATAAAATACAAATTTATTCAACAAAAACCAATACTTTCCTTTAAGAACAAATTTTGTTTCCCTGTGTGTATTTATGTATTATTCCACAAAATGAAGAATCATGAAAACACTGAAAACTTGTTTTAAGAAAAATGTGTTACAAAATTATTTGCTTTGTCTAAAATAAAAATAGTTTTGAGGATTTAAAACTTCAGAATATTTTATGGTCAAAGCTAAAACAACTTCAATAAACTTATATGACTTCTCAAATTAAAATCAATAAATGCCTTGTGTAAAAATATTTTAGTAGTTACTAAAAATACATTCTTTCCTCATATTTTTCTGGAAATGTGGAACAAAATTTTGTTCTGAATTGTTTAAAGATATTTTTTATAAGAAACATCTTAATACACACTATTCAATCAAAAATTACAACTTTGTATGTGATTCGTATTTCTTTGAAATAAACATTATTTAATAAAAGTTATAAGTGAATATTTTTGAATATTTCCTATATGTTTTTGAAAACATATTTTTCTTCCTACGTA